>JAHBCN010002293.1:0-94760 GCA_019359885.1 Listronotus oregonensis
TTAATTACACTTGAATTTATTGTCAAACAAAAATGAATGACGTGAATTTAGCGATTTGATTTAGGTTGTTTCAGTTAATTTGTAATACGTTCTTTGCAAATAAAAACTTGGCAGATAGTGTACTTTTTTTTTTATTTCGAAAACGGTGAGTCAGAACGAAAAAGGCCAAGAGGTTCTTTTAGGCAAATTAACGGCTTTAAGGCACTTTTCGCGAAACCAGTGGCGCACAGTTTTCTTGGTTAAAAATAAGGACTTACCGACATAACCCACATTGTCCTTAAAACAATTTTGACATGTAAATGTGACCTTTGTACATTTTGCGTATAAAATCATCTCAATTCTAACTTTCGAAAATGTGAAATAAACTTTAAAAGACGAAAAACAAAACCCCGAATTAAAAATCAAAGCATTTCCGGATCCATGTTTATATGAACTTTTTTTTATATTATTAGATGTAAATCTAATTTAAATTTTTTCCTCAAACATTCTGTAACACCTATATATATATATATATATATATATATATATATATATATATATATATATATATATATATATATATATATATATATATATATATATATATATATATTATTATATATTTTTTTTTTTTTTTTTTTATATTTATATTCAGAAAATAAAGAAATAATCATGTTAGGATTTGTCGAGGTCCATAACCAGGTAAGAATGTTATATACTGTAATAGCTTTAAATAGTAGTAGCAGGCGAAATGATTTTTTAAAAAACTTGTTCGCTATTTGGAACCGCCATTTTGAATTTTGCAAATTTGACTTCGGATCACACTGAGGATAGATTTTTATTTTTAATGGTCTTTTTCTATTAAATGTACCTTTGGACAAAAAAAATACTTTTCTCTTTTTTTGCTTTTTGATGTTTTAGACCTGCTTTCGAGAAAAAATGTGGTATGATGGCCAACTTCTGACCACTGATTTAAGTTTAGGAGCCAAAGATAAATACATCGAAAACCATATATCACATCTCTGGTCCGGTACTTTTTTCTTTTTTGTAGAAAAGTGCTATTATTGAATTGGGGTGCTTAAAATATTGTCCAGCTTAATGCCTCTAGAACAAACTCGTGTAATATGTAAGTCCCCTGTGATAAAACTACCTTTTACTTCACATCAGATACTCACGGTACATTGTTGGTACTAGAGCCTTTGTAAATTGTCCCAAGTTAAAAAAAGAAAAAAAACTGTTTGCGACGTCTTTTGGTGTATTAATACAAAAATTGGATAAGCAATTTTTTAAACTTTACATACATTTTATGACTGTGGGCGAAACAGTATAATATTATCACTTTTTTATCGTAAATTACAAATAAAAATTAGGAAGATAAAAAAAAGAAACTTTATTAACTGCTTACAAAAACGATACTCTCAAAGTGTACATTCCGTTGTCTAGATTGTCGTACATCGATGGTATATTAAATTCCACCAAGCAAGTTCTGCAAAGAATTTTAATCAAAATGCCCCTTATTTCTTTTATCGAACATAAAAATAACAGGCTGATTTTAAATTCCCTTTCCCCGAATTTTCAATGTTCGGGTACTTAATTATAGCGAAATAATGATTATTAAAAATATTTTCTCTTAAACGGTCCCTTGTAAATCTTATGAAAATAAAGAAAAATTTCGTAAAAAATATTATAATTAATAATATAATTATATCCATCAACGGTTAAACATCTTAAGAGGTGAAACCCACAATATATAAATATATATATATATATATATATATATATATATATATATATATATATATATATATATATATATATATATATATATATATATATATATATATATATATAATACACTGCTCAAAAAGAATTAACGGAACACCTCTTAGTCCATTTGTAACTTTTAGTGCGTTAATTACTCACAATAAATCAAAGAATGTGTCACTTGATTAATCATTTATTCCTAAGAAAAAACTTACAAATTAAAAATGATACAAAAAACAAACTCAAAAACCTACAGTTTTTTTTATGGTTACGGTGGCGCTATTTGATTGTTATGGTGTTTAGTATCGCGTATGTCCTCCAGCAGCGCGAATTACTTTTTGGCATCTCCTTGGCATACTTCGAACAAGCCGACGAATATCTTCCTGTGGTATACTGTCCCATTCTTCAACTAGGGCTTCTGCTAATTGTTGAATTGTGGATTTTGACGCCGACGAATACGTCTATCCAGCATGTCCCATAGATGTTCAATAGGATTGGGGTCAGGGCTTAACGCTGGCCAAATTATTTTTCGAGTTTCATGCTCACGCAGAAAATCCATAGTAATGGCAGCAGTATGCGGCCTAGCATTATCTTGCATGAAGAGAAATTCAGGACCAATACCATATGCAGCAGGAACGACATGATCTGAAAGAACCATATCAACATATCTGGCAGCTGTTACGGTTTCCGGTATCACTACAAGGTCCGTTTTTTCTTCCAAACTTATTCCACCCCAGACCATTACCGAACCATCTCCAAATCTGGATACTTCTTGCACAGTGGCAGTAGAGTAACGTTCATTGGGACGTCTGTACGCACGTACCCGACCGTCACAACGGGTTAGACGGAATCTTGATTCATCTGTAAAAGTACAGGTCTCCAATGTCTAAGCTGCCATTGCAAATGATCGCGAGCAAAGTTTAATCGATTAGATTTATGAGCTCCAGTTAAAACAGGTTTTCGTACCGGTCTCCTTGGTTTTAAATCAGCCTCTCGTAATCTGTTTCTAACTGTCTGGTCAGAAATGGTTACCTGATGAGCCGCCCTAAGTGCATTTTGGAGGTCTTTTGCAATAGATGTTCGTCTACGTAAAGCAGACAATACTAAATAACGGTCTGCAATTCGTGTGGTTTTTCGCTTCCGACCTTGTCCGGCTAATCGTTTGTATTCACCAGTCGCCCTATGGCGATCATACACACGCTTGATGACTGAAGGACTGCGATTGAAATTTCTTGCGACTTGTCGGATTTTAACACCATTTTGAATTAACGCTACAATGCGAGCTACTTCTATCTCGCTAAGATCTCTCATTTTGACAGGCAATGAATTCAACCATATCAAACTGTCATACCGTTGCCTAGTAGAACTGTCGAAGCCTACTGAAGTATAAAATCTAAATGTGGATATTATCACGATCACTTTATTTTTTGTACTGGGTTTGAAATCATAAATTTACTTTGAATGGCGAGCACAGATATGGATTAATTATATCACGTAACTAAAATAAAATGTTTATCTATGATAAAAATATCATTTTTACTTCCTTAACACAACAAGTTAATACTTTGCAAGTTTATTAAAAAGTGTTCGGTTAATTTTATATATTTTTAAATATATATATATATATATATATATATATATATATATATATATATATATATATATATATATATATATATATATATATATATATATTTATTTATACAGTGTGAACATCTAACATGGAATAAATGCCTCGGACACGTCAATTATTAGTATTTTTAGATTTATTTTTAAGCCATAATGTGAGTATAGGGGTTAGTCAGAAAGTAGTTCTGGTGGTCAAATTTATTTTTTAACTAGTAACCTCACTTTTTAATTTTATTTTCTTAAAGTGCACCTAAAAATGCGTGTTACTGCCAAGTTTCACTTTTTAATTTCAAACCATTTTTACATAGGGAAATTAAATTCCCATTTATATTAAAAAATGTCTTTATTAAAACTCATTAAACTTATTTTAGAAGGTGTTAAAAATGGATGTGTAAAAAAATTATTTCTTACGTTCTGAATAGTTTTCAGCATAATAAGTTAACATTCACTCCTTATACAAGTTTTCAGAATATAAAATTTTAGGGTTTTGCTTTATAAACCTTACTTATAAGGTAACCCCACAAAAAAAAATTAGTGGGGTTAGATCTGGAGATCTTGCAGGCCATTCTATTGCTCCCTTCTCCCGATCGATCTAAAGGGAAATAATTGGTTAAGGTAATTTCTAACAGGCCGTGCATAATGAGGATGAGCCCCATCTTGCTGAAACCAAATATCCGTACAAGCAGATATAAAGCATTTGGAAGCTGAACTGCCAAATTTGGAACAAGTGCTTCGTGCAGGAATTCCAAATATATTTCTCCAGTAAGGGTATCTTTAAAGAATATTTACCCGATAACTCGATTCCTAATAATGTCAGCCCACACATTAATCTTTTAAGGCCATTGGGTAAGTACTTCCCTTATCCAGTGGGGATTATTTTTGGACCAATAACGACAATTTTATCCGTGTCGCTTCGTCAGAAAAGAACATTTTTTCCGAGTGTTATGCGTTTCTGACAAGTAGATCCATTATTAGCCTCACAGAACTGCAACCTTCTGCCGGGATGGTCTTCTGCTAATCTCTGTACTATCTGAATTTTGTAAGAAGGGTGATACTTAGTAGATACTTAGGCTTTAAGTACATTTTTCACAGAAGTCCGAGATATATCGTCATCAAGTTAAAATTTTATTTAAAACCTTTGTAAGAGGGTTCAACATAGAGTCGCGAGCCCGGGAAATTGAGAAAATCCCGCTTTTTCACATTCTAAACGACAGAACTTAGAGGACTAACAGGGTAAATAAAGTGAGAAAAAAGGTTATGATAAGCAAAATTAATAAATAGTAGGTTGGTAGAAAACGTTGTTCAAAGTTCTTATCAAGACAGTCGTTTTAATTTTTTTTGAGTATAAATAAGAACTATGAATAATTAGAAACTTTAACTTTACATTGAGAAGAAAATCACCTTTTAAGTTAAATAAAAATAAATTTTATAACTATTAATGATCAGATCACCTTGGTGTGCTTAATTGAGCAATTTTCAATTCTGAGCCAAGTCTTGCTATACGTCAAATTGACATTGCCGTTTTTGTATTCGAATACTTAAAGTACTCGAATTCTCCATTCGAATATTTGTGTGTCTGAATACTGTATTTTTAGTACTTTAGTGTGTAAGTACATTAGAGATATACGGCAGTTTTCTGTTTGGCCTCCAACCAGTAGTCACGTGATAAAAAGCTACATAGCTTTTTCGGGGATCAAGGGGAGACTCACGCCAATTAGAGGAGTCCTTCTTCTGGGGCTAAGCGGTTGAGGCCTAGATTCCTGTCGTTTTTACGTTTGGTGTCGTGCAAGAGGTTGTCTTTCTATGGCAAAAAAGGGATGTCAGGCTGGCAGTAAGCTGGTTGTACGCAATACCAGTGCAAGTTCTTGGTTTGATCACCGGTAATTGTGCCTCTCATCGATAAGAAAACATTTAAAAAGTTTAATTTTGTGAAAAAATCGGAATTTTTGGGGGCTTTGAGCTCGGGAAAACTCTGTCTGGAAAGGGGAGTGCTGGCGAGTTGCCGCGTAGAAGTGCCAAAAAAACAAAATCAAGAAACTAGATATACGGTAACATAACCTAATTCAGAAAATCTTGGTAAAATATGGATTTTTTAGTAGGTTTTTTTTTAGACAAATCTACATGTTGTAACTAAAACTTTTAGTGCATAGGGTAAAATACTTTTACCTGAAAAAAACCCAAATGACGTAGTTTATACTATTGTAATAAAAAATATGATCCAATAAAAATTTAAATAGGGCTGCATTTTTACTGATTTACCTATCAGGTATCTTACCCAATAATGTTTCCATGAATTTGACCTTTTGCAATATTACCATAAATTTTGCAATAAAAAGTTTTACAATAGTCTGCTTTGACAATGTTTGTAAATATCATTATTAAGGGGTTGGGCGAGCACAGCTTATCATTATTGGTAGGGTTTTAAACTTTTACCTATCACTACAGCCAAGTATACCTGGGTTTAAAGATTTTTTATATACAGGGTGTCTCTTTAAATGTGCGAAAAATTTCACAAACAAAACCTTGGTTAAAAATACCAAAAAAGTTTCTATAAATAAACTCCTGGACTAAATTAACGCAAAATCTCAAATTTTCCACCTTTTTGATACTATTTTTTCTAAATTTATGATCCGATTTGATTTGCCATACTGTTAAAAACTGTTCGAAAACTGACCAAGAAATTTATCGGTAGAAGATGCAGTAAAATCCTTAACTTTGGTGGATGAGGGCTATTCGCTGTATCATATTGCTAATATAATAGGAAGACATCGTTCGACTATAGGTCGTATGGTTGGACGATTTAACGAGACAGGATCTTACTCTCAAAGGGCAGGACAAGGGTGAAAACGATGTACTGATCCAAGGGATGAGCGTTTTATTAGGCAAACTGCTCTAAGAAACAGGAAAATCACTAGTGCTAGGCTAAAAAGTGAGCTTGAAACTGCTCACCATCATACAATATCATCTCGAACAATCAGAGGGCGTTTAAATGAGGCTGTTTTAAGCAACAGAAGACCGGCAAAAAACAATTACTTACCAGAGAGCACAGAGTTGCAAGATTGCGGTTTTCCAGAAATTATCAACACTAGACTGTTAATGATTTGAAGACGGGTTTATTTTCTGATGAAACGAGAGTTAGTCTCAATTTTCCTGATGGGCGTGAACGTGTTTGGCAAAGGGCAGGAGAGAAATTTGCAAGTTGCAATATCTCTCCGAAAATCCCGTTTGGTGGAGGCTCTGTAATGTTTTGGGGAAATATGTTTCAACGGACGCACAGAGTAAGTTCCTATACGTAGAAGATCAATGAACTCCTATCTAGAAAACATTGTAATTAAACAGGTTATGCCATTTGTTCCTATTTGGGGTCCGAATAGTTTATTTATGCAGGATAATAGACTACATGAACTCTGTAGATATTCCGTTGATGGAATGACCACCCCATATTCCCGATTTAAATCCCATAGAGTATCTATGGGATGCTTTAAAATAAGAGGTTCGAAGTCGCAAACCACAATCAATTGGTGGATGTAGTCATTGCAGAATGGGAGGATATTCCCTAAGATACAATTAAACATTTAATTTCCAGTATGCCGAGGCAGTGATTCGAAGTAGAGTTAAATCCATTAATTTTATTGTTTTTAATTTTTGTTCCTTACACTTCGCTCGTTTCCAAAAAAAAATGTGTTTAATAATCTCACATGTAATCTTAATATTTTTATGGCTTTATTAATTCACTGTTTTCTTTTTTGTGACTTTGATCAAATTTTATCGTCAAATGCCAAATTTCACAAAAGTATTCATGTTTTTCTTTCTCATAGCCAGTTAAAAATTCATCACTTAACAATTTTTTATGTAAATATTTCAGATGCCTCTTATTTAACGAAAAACGCAAAATTTTTAATCTGATCATAAATTTTGATCGAACTCACGAAAAAAATACAAATAGAGGATTTGCTTTTGAAAGTCCGATTTTTTTTGGAGGTGTTCCCTTTTTTTTACAAGTATTAATATGTTTTTGTTGTACCAAAATGTTCCTCTTGAGGCCAATAGCAACTGGTATATATGTAACCCATGTCTCACTTTTTAGATTAAAAAATAATAAATACCTAGAAACGCCACTGGCTGTATAAGTGAGTTGACGGACCGACATGTAACTTTACATGTGTTTATAATAAATTCTATCATTGTTAAAAAAATAAAACGACGAACCTTATAGCGCCATCTTTCATTAAACGACAAAACTTATTGAAATACCTAGTATTATTATGAGGTCTATGCAAACATTTCCGTTGTACCGAATGAATATTTAGTATTTTCTTTATCATGTAGATTGTAATCCTATTTTACAATTACCAATGTTTACAAACATCATAAAAAGGGCTGTTATGCCAAAACCATACTCCTTTCTGTTATGCCGCTCGTGGTGAAATTTACCTGATACTAAAGGTGTGATATTAGTTTAATTATATAAAAATAATTCTTGGCTATCTCTGCTTGGGGCCAGATTTAAAGGGGATCAGGCTGGGCAGCTGCCCCCTCCGTACAGAAGAGGCGCCTCCACATCGCTTACTTAAAAAGTTATTTTTAATATATAGAACAGCTCAAAGGCTAAGATAACACCACGAGAGAAATTTTATAAAATCCAAAATTTTACTTCTATTATAGATCAATTTATTTCTTCTTTAAATTAGAGGCTCTCCACTTATACTCGTAAGTCCATTTATTCTTATTTTATATTTCTAGCTCATATGGAAAACTTAACTCCCAATAAAATTGAAACTCATTCACTAAAGCTTGTAATCTCCAACAATGATTTAGATGAGAACCTAGGTGTAGAACTTGTACAATTCGTTGAATTTTTCAATACATTTAAAAAAGAAATCGGTTTATTAAATATAGCAAAGAACTTTAAATGTGTAGGTTGCTAAAAGAAAAGAATGTGGATAATGGGTTTTCAAACGTTGAGATGACATTTCGTTTGCATTTAGTTTTAATACTAACTAGTTGCAGTAGGGAGAAATTGTTCTCAAAGCTCAAGTTAATTAAAAATCGACTTCGGTCTACGATGGGTCAGGAGCGTTTAAAGCATCTCTCTATATAACGAGTATTAAGCACCATATTTTATAGAAATTAGGTATGTCTAATTTAATCAAATAATTTGTATTAAAAAATCTAAATAAGTGCAAGGACTTAAGTGACAGGTTATCTAACTTTTAACATTTTATTAAATCTATAATGTTATCCTTTTTTTTCATATTTTATTCTGCACTTTAATTTGTAGTTGGTATTAGTTTAAAAAAAAATAAATTAGCAAAAACGAAAAGCAATTTCCCAGCATTGGTTGGAATGACACGGCAAAGAATAAGGCAAATATCCTAATTGCGCTGCCACTTGGCAGCCTTAAAACCATTTTTAAAAATGCAAATAAAGAACAACGCATTGGATTTGCTCTACAATTTTACTTGGAACCTCCGATTTTTTGGGAAAACATAATATTCACCGATGAAAAAGTGTTTCAGTCGTGCTACAATGGGATACTAAAGGTATACAGGCCTCAAGGAACACGATTTGATGAAAAATATACCCAAAAAGACAGAAGTAGTGGGCGATTTTCGGTAAATGTTTTGGGATGGCTGAGTGCACAAGGACTTGGTGTATGTTATTTTATCGAAGAAATGTTCAATGCGGAGGCATATATAGATCTACTACAGAATATCATGGTTTCTTCTGTACTGGATCGATTTCTGGACAGAAATTTTATCTTTCAGCAAGATAAGTGTCCTGTTTCTACGGCCCGGCAAGTCGATAAATGGATGAAAGAACAGCGCATCAGGGTTTTACCGTGGCCCGCACGTAGTCCGTATTTAAATGTTATGGAAAATGTTTGGGGCTTATTAGTTAAAAAAATAAATGGAGAAAATGAAGTTAGGCCGCAAATGTAAACGAACTTAAGGATAAAATTTTAAAGGCGTGGAATAAGTTACGAGGAAATCCGAACTACGCCCCGACGGGCTTTGGTCCATTCGATGCCAGGAAGGCTAAAGTCTGTCTTGGATAAAAACGGGGCCGGAATAAAATATTAAATTCGTTTAAAATGATATTTAAGTTTGTTGGAATTTATTAAATTGTTAATTAATTTATTAATTTGTTAGTTTTTATAAAATATAAGTATTTTTTTACCTTTTGCTTTATTTATAGTAATTAAAAGTAACACAAGGTAAAAAAAAACGATTTACAAAAATTGGTAGAAAAGTCAAAATTTGAAAATTTGTCCATAAAGTATTATAGGTATTACATTTTATTATTTCGCCATAGCTTCTGGATTTTCTCTCCGCCAGATTTTTTTTAAGCAATAATATTTCGCTTCTTTTTTGGTGTCTTTGAATATTAAGGATAAAAAAAGTTTCACCCTAAGAGATTTTTATCGACTTTAAGCAGCTCTACTAGTTTATCTTTCTAAACTCTATTACAAAATTTTAGTCTTTATTTTATAACAGTTTGTTCATTCTTCTTTTTAAAAATAACATTGACATAATATTTTAAAATACACAAATTCAGGAAATCACCGGTAAACAATTAAAATTTTATAGGTTATGTTTAATATTTGTTTCTTTAAGAGCCTTTTACCGTTCAATTATTCACATTTACACTGTTGCCAGGTTGTACCATTCGAATTGAAGCAAATAATGGATAATCAAGACTAATTTGCGACATTTGTCGAATGCGATCATTAACCTTTGTTAAAACTTCTACAAGCATTTTGCTGGTACCTTTGATGTGCCAGACTCTATTTTAACCCTTTATGGTACACAATAAAAGGAACAATAACCTTTTACCTAACAATGGTAGTGTTGATATTTGCAATTTGCCAATTCATTGGCGATAAAAGTCTGGTTTATTTAAAGGATTAGACCTACTTTACCTGGTCTTAATAATTTATATCGGTTGTCCTTCTATAGGTCTTGCATATTTCAAAATATTTAAATATTATACAGGGTGCCACAAAAGTAGGCCAGAAAAAAGTAATCTTTTTTTAATAAAACAATCATTTTTCTCTGTTACTCGGAGATGGCTTCCCCTTGTAACATTATTATTCTTTATCGATGGCTTATTATGAAAATTTTACAGGAAACACGAAAAAATGATTTACTGCACTATTTAGCCTAGAAAGATTTTAATTTTTTTACATCTTTTGGATTTGAACTAACACCCACAAAATGTTTTAGAGTGAGAAAACATACTATGAACACTTAAAAAATGTAGCCAATCTTCCTTGGATATACAGGGTCTTCACACTAAATCCACTTAATCCTGGAGCCGCTGATATAGGTCCGGTTGTTGTCTGTAGAGAACAGCACTGCGCATATGAAATTGTTATATATAATATACGTAATTTTCTATCTAAAACCACCAAAATGTAATTCTTAAAAAAAATGAAAAAGCGAGGTTTTCACACTAAGCAATCGTTATGAAAAAGAAATGAAATTGAGTATGTCGGTATTTGACATAAGAATGCATAGTTCGACCGATTCGGTAATTCTCTATTACTCCTGGTTTGACCGGAAATTACTATTATTTTTAAATTTTAATGGCTCATTTTCTCTTATTTTGCAGAATATAAATTTCTGAATGCAATGACGCCTCATATGTCATTTTGTTAACACTTTAGCTTTAAATTATTTAGTTTTTTTTTATAATTCAGTCTAAAGTGCCATGATTAGTTTAAATTGGTTAATTTTGGGGAAGTAGCCATAAAAAATTGAATTTAATTACAGCTTTTTCGTAAGGTGAAAATTTTCATTTTGGAATTTGCGGAAAACGGTTGATTTTTTTGGGAGCCTCCTCCAAAAAAAATCTAGGTTTCAAAAGCAAATCATCCATTGGTATTTTTTCGTGAATTTGATCAAATTTCATCGCCCAATCCCAAACTTTGCAAAATTATCTATGTTTTTCTAAAAATTAAAGCCAGTTGGAATTTTTTTCACCTAACAAATATTTGAGGTGCTTCTGCCTCTAATTTAAAAAAAAAAAATGCAGATATATTTGCAAATTTTTGAATTTGACAATAAAATTTGATCCAAAATACAAATAGAGGATTTGCTTTTAAAAATCCTATATTTCAACTTTTTTTGGCAAATTCCATAAAAAAATTGAAAATTCTAAAGTCGCCAATGGGTTATAAGTTATTTTCTTAAATAGAAAGAGGGTTGCTCATTAGCATATCCCGAAGGAGCATTTTGCTCCAAGAAATTTGGTGTCAAACAGGTAGTCGGTATCTTGGATAAGACTAAATAAGTTAATTATTCCATTGTCAAACGATATTGGTATTATTTTAGTGCTGTTAACTGCCGGAAAAGCCATAAAAAGTAAAATGACGATTAAATCCATTTTCCATGGCTACTTCATTTAAAATTAACAGTCATGAAACTTTAGATAAGAATTGAAAAATGAGAAACAGAAGCAACTGTTAAAAGAGGCAGTTTAACGAAAGAATTCAGGGCTTAATTAACAGCAAATTATTTAGCAAATAGTTCGACTTTTCCTTTAGAGTTAGAAATAATTTTTTACCTCGTTAAAGTTTAGAATGAAAAGTAGCACAAAATTTATGACTAATACAAAAAAAAGGACAAAAAAAATTACTGTGATTTATCAGACATAATATTATGTACTTTTGTACCAAGGGAGTAAAATAGCACTCTCACGCCCGCTGCTGCGGGTGTAAAAGTTCTTTATGCCAAAGGTGCAATTTTTTCATGTACGACTGAAATTAATGACTAAGCATTTTCTTTAGTTATTTTTTCTTTATTTTTGTTAACACTGGTTTATTGAACTCATTTGCTAATGTTACTGTCAAGCTTAAGTCAAATTGATTAAACAACTTGAAGCTGTCAAAAAAGTGTTTTTTTTTTAATTATGAACCTAAATAATCCAGAAATAGAGGAAGCTGCAGAGAAAGTTTGCCTACAGTTGTTGCTAGAAACGTCAAAACTAAATTATACGGTGATTTCATGCGATAGCTGACGCTAGAGGCAATTTATTACCAGCGTCTAGAGATACCCCGTGATCACGAGCTTCTTGACAGTGTTGACACATGAAACGCTTTATTATGCAGGGACTGGGCTAAAAAATTACATTTGAATGTAATAATTTAGGGTCTTTTTTAATACGTCACCGCATTTTTACGTCTGAAATATAATTGGGGATAATAAAAAGCCGCTTTGCTAACCAGAACTAACCATGACCGACTAGAACTTAGGGCTTTTAAATTTATCTAAAATATTTGTAGAAGTTATAAACAAAATTTTAACAACGTATTAGAAAAAACTTGGGGAATATATAATAACACTTTAAAAAAATTTATAACTTTTATCATATCAAAAATTATAAAAATTTTGATAATAACTTCTATATAGGGATAATTTAGATAAATTCAAAAGCCCTAAGTCCTAGTCGGTCATGGTTAGTTCTGATCAGCAAAGCGGCTTTTTATTTCCCCCAATTATATATCGGACGTAAAAATGCGGAGACGTATTATATAAGACCGATGATTTGCTTTTTTACATTAAATGCATTATTTAAAAAAACCTACTTTTTAAATAACCCGCCAAGTCTAATAAAGTATAATAAAGCATGTTTCATGTGTCAACACTGTCAAGAAGCTCGTGATCACGGGGTATCTCTAGACGTGAGTCAATTTATTGACTGTGGAGCGCCATGGAGGTTGGCGCTCCTCGACTGTGACTGATGGTTATTCCGTGCAAAATAAAATTCAAACAGCCGAAAACATGAAAGTTCCAGCGCCATAGACTCTTCCGGCAATTCGAATGTTAGTTAAATTGATATAATACAACAAAAAAAAATCGGCAGGAGAAAATTTACAAGTTTTCAATGTTTAAAATTGTAATTAGTGTACTTTTAACATAACTTTAAATAAATAAATTGTTGTTTTACCAAAAATTGAGGCCCTATTTAATTTTATTGCTATTTTATAAATTTATAAATGTGGGCGTTTTTGTTACTTTTTTGCCCTAGGGCGTAAATGTGCAATTTTACGCCCTCGAATGAGAGCGTAAAATTGTATTTTACGGCTGGTCGTACAAAAAAATAGTTTTTACCAAAACAACATGAATATATATAAAATGTGCATTAACAAAAATAGAAAAAAATATTTAAATATTTGCGGCATGTTGTATAACTTTCAATATTTTTAAAATATACATGTTTGCGCGGATATATTTTCGAAACATTAAACTTACATTTTTAATAGTTAAGACACTCTGTAAACATTGCGCCGGTATCTTCTTGTGATTGCTGAGTACTTGATTATTTCAGTGTTAAATCGATAAACAGTTTTCATATAGCAATACGTATAATTATTGTTGGAATTCATTATACGATGCCACGTAAATAGTTTTCAGGCGTCTGATATGTATTAAGAAAGGTATTACAATTAGACTATATTATTATATGTCGGTGCCCTAAAAGAAACTAACCGAGTCCTGGCCATATTTCTTAGAATTTAACGTTAACAGAAAAATAAGAATTTTAATGTATTGGCAAGCATAGAATATGCTTACAAGTTCCTGCAGATTTTATTATTGAAGAATAAGTAAAAGCAGAGAAGGTTTAGAAAATAAGTGAAATTCCGAAGGAGCTAAGCCAGGTAAATAAGGTGGATGTGGGAGCAACTGAATTTTATTTTTTATAGTCTAAATCTGCTCTCTTTTCTCAAAAACTTTTGTATAATTGTTCTAGCAGCAAAAGTACTCTCCATATATTGTGAAATATAAGAGATGATATCCGGCATAAGAAATTTTAGAAAATTAGGATAAATCGTGTTCTAGAAAATACTTTAAACAAATCATAGTTCCAATTGTACCAGGTCATTTTAAATAAAAAAATATAACCATAACAACCCTGTGGAAAAAGCCTGATAGAAAATGTTAGGTTCGCATAAGAATCCTAATATGTCCATCTGGATCGAAACATGTCCAGACAGAAATTCTATCATACCTTAGCTAATAAATCTCATAAAAAAGATGATATATTTATCAGTAATCTCTTTAGCAGAACAATAAGTCGAAACTGCCGATACTTTATTTTGCTTTTCTTTTTATTTTTCTGATCACAATCCCATAGAAAACTATACAAAAAACATGAATCCATTATTTTTTCGTGAATCTGTAAGTATCCGGAATTGTTGTTTCAAAAACGCAATGGTTTATAATACCTTTTAATTAAACACCATATTTTGGATCTATCAGACTTTTTCCACATGAAAGGCTAATATTGTTTAAAAAACGGCTTACATTATTCGTCAGCAAAATATTTTGTGTAAAAAGGCATACAGAACAAGAAAAAAATCGAGTTGGAAAACCGCTCCATACTACTGAGTGTCACCAATATTAAACATTTCCACAGTGCTCTAATCTCAAGAAGGTATAACGATAAACAAAGACAGCTGCGGTTGGTTTCTCAATATCTATAACCAAAACACAACCTCATTCATTGGTTATATAATAAGCTTTATACAGGGTAAGTCTGTGAAGTGAGACCCCCCGTTTATTGCTTTAAATATTCAAATTGGTAAAAAAATGTTTTATACAAAAATATTTTGGTTTTTTCTGCTCTATATTTTGCAAACAACGTTATGAATACAGGGTGTATCAAAAAGCCCGTATAAGGACAAAGTTAATTTTTTTAAATGACTCCCTATATTTTTTGTTACATTTTTGTTTTCTGTATAATATTCTAGAGATTTTTTATTTGGCATATAATATCCCTATATTCAATTGTTTACGAGATATTCGCATTTAAATATAAATTTGGATTAAAAAAATCCGCTCATCTCTTAATGTTGTTTTACGTTTCTATGGTTTTAGCGGTTTTTGTAGAGTGACATGACAGCCCTAGTAATAATTAATAAGTAATTAGATATCACTTGACGAGTAGAAAAAAGGAAAACCTTAAACAAGAAAAAAACGATTTAAAAATATTTTTTACAGATTAATAAAATTTTAAATAATCTCTATAGCATATATGGTTATTATGTAACTCTCAAAAAACCCCTGAAACCATAGAAACGTAAAACAACATTAAAAGATGAGCGGATTTGTCCCTTCTAAATTTGTATTTAAATGCGAATATCTCGTAAACACTTATATATAGGAATATTATATGATGAATAAAAAATATCTAGAATTTTATGCAGAAAACAAAAATGTAACAAAAAATATAGGAAGTCATTTAAAAAATGAACTTTGTTCTTGTACGGACTTTTTTATACACCCTGTATACATAACGTTGTTCGCAAAAATATGAAGCAGCAAAACCAAACTATTTTTGTTTAAAACATTTTTTCCAATTTGAATAGTTAAAGAAAAGGGGGTCCCATTCTGACTTACCCCCTTTTAATTATACTTTCTTATGCAAAGTCCAAAAAGAAAAGGATCCGAAGGTATTATTAAAAAACCCAAGAATAAAAATACTAATATTTTTATTTATTATACCTTTTTAATTTTCTCTTCTAAAAGGGAACCGTCTTTGGAAAGTTATATATTTTTTGTTATCTGGCAAAGAATCTTTTCCCATTCCTTTATGTTTAAAATTCTGTTTTTAAAAACTTACTTATATAATCACCTTATTTTTAAATAGCTATCAAACCTCTGATCGACACTGAAGCCAAGGTGATGGGAATATATTTCCCCAAAATCAAAAATAATATTTAAAACCTTTTTTTAAACAGATAATTTAAATATTTGATTTGACGAATAATTAATCAAATGAACGAGAAAGATAAATGAAGGAATTATTAATTACAATAAAAGGGCTGTTTTTATCCGAAAGATTCTTATTTTACACTTCTTTTTCCCAAGAACTCAGTTATTGGATTTCTGTTGTAACTAGTCATTAATTACTCTAATCCCCAAAAAAGTGAAGTTGGAAATATTTTTAAAATAAGGTTGTTTTTTTATAAACATAACCATAAAGCCATTTTATTAAATTTTTAGAAAAAGTCTAAAAAGCGTTTAAAAAAAAATCAAATAGAATAAGGGTCTACTTAAAATTCACCCTTTTTTACTTTCCTTTCTTGAACGAGATACAAAAGCAATTATCCAATGGAAATAAAAGAAAACTGAAATAAAATATCAGATTTTTTATTAATGAAGTTTTGTTTTCTAAGAGAGTAACTAACTAGAAAATCACTATTCATGTACTGAAATAAGTGTATGCAAATGTACTTTAAATGGAGGATTGCTATTTTTTTATATCTTTTGATTTATTTCTTAAATATGATCCAATAATACTTCATGGTAATATTTTTATTTAATATAATTTTAAGTATTTAAATTGTTTAGAAGATATTTTTGTTGCATTTGTTACATTTAACCAAAGACAGGATCAAAAGCGATAATTTTCTATTTAATCTATTATATATTATATATATAGATATATATATATATATATTAATATATATAGTATTAGTTTAATTTAGATTTGTACTAGTTATAATATTAATTAAAGTATACATTGGATACATTTTATATTATAGATTGAAAAGAAATCAAATTTATAATTTATATATATATATATATATATATAATATACAGATATATATATATATATATATATATATATATATATATTATTATATATATATATATATAGGATATAGATATATTTATTTGTTCTCCACGTGATTCTAAGTTATGTTGAGCTAAAATCCATAAAATGGCACAGTGGTAGTCTTTATGCAGTGGCTTGGGCCAACGAAGCCGTTTTTTAACCCCCGAAACAAAAATAGGAGCAAAAAATGTTTACCGTTGGGCGTAAAAGGAAGGGTCTTACGAGAACAGAGGTTTTCATAATATTGTCTCTCGCCTGGCGGAGACAGGCTTTTAACCTAGTATCAAATAATTACATAAAATCTTTATTATTTAAAATATTGAGAAAAAAATTATTTTTAAAGGAGGCTCATCGTCAGAAGAGTCACAACTGGTGTCTTCATCAGCATCGTCCCTTTCGGATCCATTATTTTCGATATGGTAAATTAAAATTTGTAGTTTTACTTCTACTTTCATAATTTCTGCTTTAAAAATTAAAAAGTTAGGTAAAAAGTCTTCTATTCTCTCACTATTTAAGCGTTCCATACCTTTACAGTGGTTGCAATACTTGTTGCATTTTAGACCGATTTTTCTGCAACCACATTTATTTGTACATTTGCTTTTGCAAGGGGATTTAAAGTTCTTGAGTATGTTGTCTGGGATTAATTTATTCTCAGAAAACACAGGCTCTAAAATTTATGATGTAGGCATTAATATTGTAAAAAGTCTTTACGCGTCAAAAACAGTTTCGCCAAGAATACCCTTAACTACTTATTAGAAACAAATAAAATCATTATCATTAAATTTACTCCCTCCAACAGAACGGGCACTTAAGAAACTCATTGACAGAGTTTACTTACAATGTCAAACTTGTCACAGAAACTACATTGACCCATGCAGCTGGGGTTGGAGAAACAATGCTACAGAAAATATTTTAGTTTCTGAGGATAAATTAATCACAAATTCCAATTGGCCATATCGAAAATAATGGATCCGAAAGGGACGATACTCCTTCAAAAAGAATGGGGATGTAAAGTTTTTCCTCAATATTTTAAATAATAAAGATTTTAAATAATTATTTGATATTAGCCTAGGAATTATGCACTTTTTAATGCAATTATGTGGTCCAAATGGCCCAAAATGCAATATAAATATTTCTAAACAATTTGTAATACTTAAAATTATATTAACAAATTGAAATTACTAAAGTTTTATTCATTTGAATCGATTATAAATAGCAAAAATTCACTTTTTTACACAAAAATGCATTTTAAAGTGCGTTGCACACCCTTTTTGCATACGAAAATTGATTTTTCGGTTATTTATACCTTAAACTAAAACTTCATGCAAAAAAATCTGATGAAGAAAAAATGTCAGGATTTTCAGGATTTTTTCATTATTTCCAATGGACACAAATAAATGATGGGTAAATGGTATAAATAAACGTAAAGAAAAAATAAAACACACTGAATAATTTTTAATAACGATTTTTTAATAATAAAATAGGTATATTGACATCATGAAATTACGTGAAGATTGTAATAACACATATAACATTTTTACACATATAGATAGATCAAGAGAGATCACATTGGTGTAGGGGTATTGAGGATTTAACACTCAGTATACAATATTAGACACTTAGTGGATTCATGAAACACAATATCTTTGATCCAATTAATGTTATTTCCGAAAAATACACCGAATAGTTTATTTTTTTGGGGAAATCTTACATTTAAGGAGATTAGAATCCTTAAAAATTACATCGATGAAAACCGTCAAACATTTAGAGTATGAATATCTTTGTACTGAAATGAGGTAGTTGATTTTATACAATGGAAAACATTTTGTCTTATAATATTTACAATATTTTTTTAAAATCTGATATTCTTAAGAAAATCTATAATAAAAAATCAGTCTTCAGTTTCTTTACAAAAAGCAGATACTTTTGTTAGGTACATTGATAAGTGAAGACGTATACATTAAGTTAAAAAAAAATATAGAACATACAATTTGAAATATTATTTAGTTACATGAATGTCCCAGGTATTAAGTCACTAAAAAAAAAGTAAAATGAAATAACTCTTATCACATTAAGTCTTTGTTTTGTACCATTTGTTTCAAAAAATTATATTATGTAATTACGGATTTTTTTCAATTGTAAATAACTTATTAGAGTATACAAAATATATATATATATATATATATATATATATATATATATATATATATATATATATATATATATATATATATATATATATATATATATATATATATATATATATATTGTTTAACAATTGTGTGTGGGTCGATAAACCTTATTGTTAGAAAAATTTGTAGCAATAATATCAAACTAAAAAATTTAAATAAAATTGAATGCAAAAAGTATTGCAACTAACTATAAAAATACCTTTGAAATATAAAATTTATTGCTGCAATGTACTTTGGTAATAAAGTTTACCAACTCAATCAAATTTGTAAACAACTTATTTTTTGCAACTTAAATTTTTAAGTATAAAATTAACGAACAAATAATTTTTTCAGTTGTTATATTTTAACTAACACTTAACGCTCTTTTGGGATAATAATAATTTTAACTAACACTTAACGCTCTTTTAGGCAGCTGCAAAAAAAAGAGAGCCATCCGTATTATTCTTGCAGAAACGAAAACTTACGTGCCCGCCAGCAGATAAAAAAATTGCAGAAAGAAAAATTTCACGCAAGAAATTTCTAAAACCGTAAAAGCTTTCCTAAAAAATTTGAAACAGTCCGACTTCCTGGTTTTTAAACAGCCAAAGTACAAAATATTGTTTTTTTTTCAAGAATTATATTTTATCGTCATTTTAGTATTTTACTTAAACCGAATTGTATTGTTTATCTTAAGCTATGTAGACCGACAGGCCGGCATAAAAAAGAGAACAGTATGTTTTTAAATAGTGAATATTGACTATACACTTATTATTTATTAATAGATTTTTGAGGATGACTGCGGTTAATTAAATAGAAAATAGACCTATAAAGTGCAAAATTAGTCACCTTGGAACAAATATACTCAATATGCCATTTAATCAATATATACGCGATAAATCACCTTTCGAAAGATTTAGCTTAGCATACTAAGTACAATTTTTCCAATACTTCCATTTTTTTAAAGCCAAAGTCGAGCTTGGCCCTTAGGACGACAGACAGACAGACAGACTTACACGTATGTCAATAATTTTTCTCCACATTTTTTTCGTCATCATTTTTTTTTTTTTGGTTTAGATGGCATACTGAGTATAAATTATTGTTTCAAGATACCTTTTTTACACTTTCTGGATCCATTTACTGGTCACTTGTCATTTCATAATGAATCATTTAAGACGATTTTAAAATATTTTTTGATAAAATACATTTTGGACACGTTTAAAAAACACATTTTTGTACCAATTGCACCCCGGAAAAAGCAATTTGCTAAAGCTTTATTAATCTTACCCATGGTTTTTTAAATCCTTATAAAAAAACTTAAACATTAGTGGAAAATATGTGCGTATACCTGGCAAATGCAAAATATGTGATACACAAATAATCAGATCCAATGACGGCTCTAGGCTTTTTATTTTTTTATCGGAAAAGTGATACAGGGAACCCACATGAAATATATACCATATGCAATTGGCCTTGAGCGAACACTTTGATAAAAAAATATTTTGGAATTTGCCTAAAAAGTCGATGTTTTGTTGCAGCGCTACCAGAGAAAAATCCAAGTGTTAAAGCGAATTCTTTATTTGTTTTTCTTTTTTCGTGAATTCGATCAAATTTTATGGTCAAATCCGGAATTTCTAAAAAATATCTATATAGAAAGGCAACATCAATTTTTATTTTCAGTACAAATTCCGACTTAGATCTCGGAATTTCGACTTATATCCCGGAATTCCGACTTATATCTCGGAATTCCGAGATATAAGTCGGAATCCCGGGATAAAAGTCGGAATCCCGACTTAGATTTCAGTCAGAATTTCGAGATCTAAGTCGAAATGTCGAGATAAGTCGAAATTTGTACTGAAAATAAAAGTAAAAAGTGGTGTGGCCCTTCTACGCCTTCGTAAAATTTTGAAATATTTGCATAAAAAAATTGTTAAGTGCAAAAAAATTTAACTGACTATGGTATTTGGAAAAACATCAATAAATTTACAAAATTTGGTATTTAACGATAGATTATGATCAAATTTACGAAAAAAAAAACAAATAAAAGATTGGCCTTTGATTTTGTTTTGCAAATTCTAAAATTATTTTTTTTTTACCAAACTGTTTCCCTTGAGGTCAATAAGATCTGGTATACAGGATGACTCCTAAGTTAACGCTTTATTTTAACTGTATATAGAACTCATTAAAATAAACAACTTTTTTAAATAACTTTTTTCAAAATACTAAAAAATAAGAAACTTACATTAATTTAGGGTGTCGAATACGGCCCTGTCTTAAGTGAGTTGTCACCGCCCAAGAAGTCTTCGGACTGTAGTGCTTGGACACGTTGAATGTGATTTTTTTCCGCAATGTTGTCCACACACACTTTTTTGACTTAAACCGATCTAACTTGCAATCACCCGAGTACTCTGGGTCCGCATACAATCTTAAAGCAACCTTGATATTGTACGCGTTGATATGAGGAACATATCCAAGTATTTTTATTTTTGGATTGTGCCATTTTCGTGATTTAACAATGATTTAAAAATAAAATTAATCCTCGCCTCGTCCGGCAAATGCAATATGACTGCGTAATTAACAAGACAAACAACAAGCGTAAATAAGAAATAAACTATCTTTTTATGCCCAGGCCCGCACTGGACACACTTTCAAATAAATTTATGTAGCTTTGTTATTTTTGGGTTTTTGAAAAAAATATATTTAAAAAGTTGCTTATTTTAACGAGTTTTATACACAGTTAAAAAAGCCGCAGCTTAGGAATCAACCTGTATATTTGGTGTAGGTCCCATATCTCACTTTTTAGATTAAAAAAAAATTCTAGAGATGCCAGATTATTTTTATGGTTTAATACCTAGGACATGTTAATTATATATTTTTACACTTTATTAAATGTGATAACCCTGTATAAGTATTGTGAATTGCAAAACGGTTAACTAAATTTCCAAAACTGCCCAGCAATGTAAACTCAAATGGCACATAGAAAAATATATATGTAATATTAACTATTTTAACATTTAAAGGTTACAGTATTGCAGAAAAATCGTACTTAGATAATATTTTGGACCTTTATTTGGTACAATATTTTTCTTAAATTTACATCAACAAATTAAATATTTTCAACAATACATTGAACAGCCACCATTTACAATTAGTATTTCTAGAAATAAAATAAACAACACACATTTACAATAAAAAATTTACACATTTTTTTCAGATATGTTAAGAATTATGTACAAAACAAATTACATAATGGTAAAAATTGGTTTTAAATTTATGCAACCAAATATTAAATTAATAAAAGGTCTTATGAAAAAAGAGGTGGGTAAAGATCGGTTTTTTTTTCGCCCATCGTATTAGTAAAAATTCAAAGTTTCAATTTAGGCCATTTTATTATATTTATAATAAGTCGAAGTATCTTTATTTATATCTACAATGAATTGGCAAAAAATCAGAATGGCAAGTACAAAAAAAAACTCTAAATTTGCTATTTTTATTACATTTTTGCCATTTTATACGTTTTTTATCTTTTATTTTAAAAAATTTCATGATGCGCTCAACGCATCAAAATATCAAAAATTCAATAAAAATGGCAAGTTTAAAGGTTTTTTTTGGTACTTGCCATTCTGATATTTTATAACGCAATGTAAGGTTGTTTCTGTAAAAATTAAATAATAATTTTATGCAAAATCGGTACTAGTATATACAGGGTGTCCCAACTCTATACACTAAATATCTCTGCCCCAGTACATGATACAGAAAAAAACGTAGAATAAGAAAAATGTGTTTGGTAACACTAATTTTATTAACAGTATTGGTAATTATACAGGGTGTCTTAAAACAGTACTTTTTTTTAATGAAACGCCCTGTATATTTTGAAAATTTTGACTCTACATTTTATTCTACATCAAAAATGTCAAATATACTATACGTCAATTATTGCTAATTTTTAAGATAATTATGTAATTAATATAGGAACTAAATTGGTCACTCTGACACTAAAAAAATGATTTTAACATAATTATGACAAAAAATGGTACTGAAAAACGGTCAGCAGATTATATATATTTTAAGTTTTTTTTTGTATCATGTACAAGAGCAGAGATATTTAGTATATAAATAGAGTTAAGACACTCTGTATGTATCTAAAATTTCAAATCATAATTTTTTAGACACAAACTTTACATTGCATTAAACAACATTTTAAAATAATTTTGGCGCAATTAAAAAAAGTAACAAAATGTTGTTTTTACTAGACCTTGTATGCCTTTAAAAATTGCATAAATTTAAAACCGTTATAAAAATTTCGTATAGGGCAAATTGTCAAATGGCCAAACGATTCTATTATACTTTGCAATAGTATAAGAAATGTGGTCTATGAATAGAAAAAAACTAGTTTGAAAACGGGTTGTGTATTTAAAAATAATAGAGTTGAATAGAAAAGAGTTTATAGATCAAATTCTAATGCCACGGTATTGCTGTTACAATAGATGAAATTACATATTTTTATTGAAATGTATAACCGACATGTTCCAGTTTGTGGTCAGAAAAGTAGTTTTTTCCTTTGTAGGAAATCGATATCATCAAAATATTCCCAGAATGGTATTTTCTGATAAATTTTTAGATTTAATTATATATATATATATATATATATATATATATATATATATATATATATATATATATATATATATATATATATATATATAAAAATATATAATGTATTTATTAATTTCGGTAAAAATTTAACTTTAAAATATGACCAAAAGTATTTTGGTAAAAAAATATATTTTTAAAATTATTTTTAATCCTGTAATTGCTTTTACTTGAATTTTATTGAATTTTTACTTGTAGAGCTTGAATTATTACCATGAACTGAAAATTGTTGAAAATATTTTGGGTATTCGTGGTACCAACAAAATACAAGTCTTTAAAAATGTAGATGTAAAATTTTCACAAGAAAAAATTTATGACTTTTGGTACAATTTTGTGAAATTGAAAATTGAAAAATTATTTTTGTTTTTTTTCTATAGTGTTTATGATCACTATTTTGATACTTCGTATAAAAAATATAATTGTAAAGTATGTATGTTCCACAGGCCTATTTTATATTTTTAGTTTTAAAGTTAAATCCTTACAGATTATAAATTTTCAAAGTGGACAAGACATTAATACCTTTCGCTAATCGTTTTATGATTGGAAAAGTATAGTAATATGCCACGAGTGTATTTATAATAGATATATATGCTACTACAAAATTTAAAAAAAGTCTCTGTTTGTTTGTTTTTAAGAAAACTAAAATTTAATAAAAATATTTGACGCAATATCTCTCTTATAATTAGTTCAGGTTAGTATAGATAGTAGTAAGGTATGAAAACCGTAACGAATATGTAACAAATTTAGTTAATTTATATGTTAATAGCAGTTTTCAAACATTTAATTTTATTGGAAGTATTTGTTACAAATTTGCAAATAAATCAAATATATACAGTGTGTCCAAGAAAAGAATGAACAACATGGAGATCTCCGAAACGGTAAGAGATAGGTGAGCAGTTTAAATTTGGCAAAGTTGCGTATTGGGGAGCTCAATAATATACCGTTAAAAAATTGAAGTTATTTTCGTACTTTTGGAAATATGGAAAAAAATGAAATTTTCGATTTTGTTTACATTTTTATACTAGTTTATTTCAAAAGTTAGAAAAATCCTGAAAATACAATCTTATTAAAACTTTTTGCGCTTTATGTATTGGTGAAGTCAAAATTTCGTACGAGGTTTTGTTTTCGTTCAGCCATCATCAACTTTATTTTTTTAAATACGGCCCTGGATTTTTTATTTAATTTGTTTGAACCCTATATTATACCAAATTACAAAAATGTACAACACTTAATATTTACTTAACAAATATGGAGAGCTGCTATAAGAAATCATGTGCGTTTCTTGTCTCTTGTTTAACGGAAAAATCAAGTGTTATACATCATTGTAATTGGGATTAAAACTGCTTTAAAAAATGCAATAAACAATCAAGGGCCGTATTTAAAGAAATAAAGCTGATGATGGTTTAGCAAAAACGAAACGTCGAAAGACATTTTTTATTTCACCTATAGATGAAGCGCCAAAAGTTCCAATAAAACTGTATTTTTAGACTTTTGAAATAAGCTCGAAAAAAATAAAAACAAAAATCGGAAATTTCAGTTTTTTCGCCATATTTCTGGAAGTACAAAATATACCTTTAATATTACAAGGGTATATTAATAAGCTCCCCAATACGCAACTTTGCCAAATTTAAACTACCCACCTATCTCTTACCTTTTCGGAGATCTCCATGCTGTTTATTCTTATCTTGGACATACTGTATATAATAGTTAGTGTTTTTTTTTTGCGCCATCGACCGAAAGACTGAGGGTTACTGACGCCCAACGAAACAATATAAAAACAAAAATTTCAAGAAACTAATCTTAATCAAGTATTTGAAAGTATTATTCTTCATTTGAAATTAGCAAAAAATTGTTGCTTTTTGAAAGAGTAGTAAAAAAAATTGAATAGAAAATTGCTTTTTAAAAGAGTTGTAGAAAAAACTGGATAGATATTTACCAGACAATGCTTTATTAAAAGGTTTAATGTAACGATGCAAATCTATTTCTTTCTACAGTCGCTCACTAAGTGTGGCGTGTTTTTCAAGTATCATCAAAAATGACATGGGTCCAATACTTTAATTACTGTCCGGGCGCCATTATCCCTAAAAGGCTTCAAATTTTCTCATTATTTCGTGCCGCTCGAAGACCCTTTCAATTAGAATCCATTATTTTTTTCTGGTTAAAAATTGACGTAAATTTTAAGATGCCTTGCGAAATTTGATGGCCGTTACGGTTATTTTAGTCGTATATTAAATAATTTTGATTATAATAAAGTTGGCCTTAAAATAAATTTGATAAAATCTTTCCTTTTTTTAGATACTAGATTTGTTACATTTCAGTGATTCAAATGACATTCATAATACGAAGAAAATTTTGGTTCGACAAGCCGTTTTCACGTGATCTTTCATTGAACATTGATCCGATTTTACGATTTGATTTTTTAACTTTGGAATTTTGTAACTGATGAAACAACTTGCTCTTAAGAGAGAACGATTCATTACTTTATAGGAAATTGGATGCCCCACAAAATGACCCATTTTGTGGGGCATTTTTCGTTAAATTCATTTACATTTTTCGTTAAATTCACTCGTTCAAATGCAAAAAAACGATAAATTACTTTTTATTCAAACTACCTTTTAAATGAATGCATTTAACGAGACCTTTTTTGTAGAGTACTTAATTTCCTATAAAATAATAAATCGTTCCCCTTAGGAGCAAGCTTAAGCTTCGATCTCTTCAACAATATATCTAAAAAATTAAAGAAATCCATATTTTTGTAGGGAATTTAATTTTCTACAAACATATGTATTTTTTGTATACATTGTTGAAAAGATCTGAGCGCATGCTGCGTCCGGATTTAAAAAATTGAAATCCGCTATGATGGACTTAAAATTTTATATATATATATATATATATATATATATATATATATATATATATATATATATATATATATATATATATATATATATATATATATATATATATATATATATATATATATATATATATATATATATATTTATTTACTAATTTTTATACTCTATTCCATGTAATAAAAGTATAAATTTTAAAGTAAAGTAGTAAACTTTAAAATATATAAAATCAATTTGCTCTGGGAAATAAATCTAAAGTCTGAAAAACCATACTGCCACCTATTTTTCGAATAACAATAGCTTTTGGCTCATTTCTAAAAGATTCTGACCTTTCTTTTATAGCACCCGGTGCCAATTGCTCTAGTTGTCCGCAATAAGAAGAATGCAAATATACTGTGCACAAAAGGTACCATAAAAATTGCCCGGCATGAGGTTCTATGACATAACTGTATACTTTTAATGACCTACGTTTTGGCTTGCAAAATTTGCATTTCATATAAAAAGAAAGTTTTTCGGAAGAAACCCAAACCGGGGTATTTCTGGTGGTATTTTTTAAAATTTTAAACAACACTCCAGCCATTATTATAGAAATAAACTTAGGAGATTCAATACCATAGTTTGGAAAATTTACCTTAATAGTTTTAGTAAAACCGATTCTAAAAACCTTTTTACACAGACGAGAATTATTTCGAAAATTATTGCCATAATTGTACCGACAATTTACACAATAATTTATTATTTTCTGTATAACTCCATCAATAATTCTTACTGGAATTTTCGGAATAAAAATATTAAACATGTTCTCGAATTAGGCATTTTTTTCTTCTATTCTCTTTGATTAGCGATAAGTATTAAAATTTAATACACATTTTGCCAATTTGTCCTATACTGTTTACAAATTAAAAACAAAAATAGAAAAATATCTTAATTAACTAACTCCTAGGAACTCGCATACCTGACTATACAAAACTTCCCGTATCTTACCGAACTAAAATCAAATACTCAATAATATCCCTGGTCATTGATTAATTTGACTTTGTAAGCCAGAAAATCAAGTTTCCAGTTAGAACCCATTTATTGATTTTTTAGATATGTCAAATATCTAAAGACTATTTCCTGTCATTTTCTTCTTAGTAACTTTATTTCCATAAATTTCTAATTTGTAAGACTAGTGACTCATAGGTCGTTTCTGTAAGAAAATTGGAGTTGACTCGTGAGGATCCAAATCCTCTTCTTCGCAATCTTCTTTTGAACTAGGACTTCTGGACATTGGAGATCCAACTCCACTACTGTTCGAGGTCATTCCAGTGCTCATACTTAAATCTTCTGGCTCTGTTTGCTCCGGTAGAGTAACTTGTAGTGGCAAACTAAGGATTGGTGTGGTAGGTGGGTGTAGAATTCGTGGTCTGCTAAAATCTTCAATCTCTGTTTTTCCAAACTCTTCCGGT
The DNA here is from genome assembly GCA_019359885.1 of Listronotus oregonensis. NCBI lineage: Eukaryota > Metazoa > Arthropoda > Insecta > Coleoptera > Curculionidae > Listronotus > Listronotus oregonensis. The sequence continues at coordinate 28,123 of JAHBCN010002293.1, forward strand.
TCCGGTGTCATTGGTTGTTCAGGCACGGCAACTCCACATTTATGGTGCATTAGATGATGCCTCCTTCTGAACCTACTGTGACACCTATCGCACGAAAAAGGTTTTTCGTTTGTATGAATCAGAGTATGAGCTTTAAGCTGGTTTGAGTCCGAAAATTTTGCAGAACAATGACCACACGTATAAGGCCGTTCCCCAGTGTGTACTCTAAGATGTCTTCTAAGATTAGCCACTTGAACAAACTCTCTATCACAATGTTCACAGCGATATGGCCTTTCCCCTGTATGCAATCTCATATGAGTCTTTAAATGATGATCTCTAGTAAATCTCTTATGGCACTCGGGACACTCAAAAGGTTTTTCACCAGTGTGTGTCCTCTCGTGATTTTGTAGGACATGTTTGTAGCCAAAAGATCTATTGCACACCCCACATGTAAATTGTTTATCTCTATTCGCCTCTTTTACTTCACCTCCCGATGGAGGCGACACACTACTTGTAGGTGAATTTAAAGCTAGCGCTGTAGTACTATCTTCTTCTAGTTTCCATTTTATTTTTCTACTTTCTAAGGTAGTACTACTCGATACCACGTTGTTATTGTTATTGTGGCTTATTTTTCTCAATTTTTGAGCTGGAGAAAGTTGTTCGGTACTAGTGGGTGGTGATGGAGGCGAGTTAGCTGGCCAAGCGAGTGGAATTAATCCGGGATGAAAGAGCTGGATTCGATATTGACAAACCGGAAGCCGCCATTAATTGACTTGCCATTAAGAGTTGAGATGGAGTAAACATTGAGGCGTTGGGAAATGTCGGGTAGCCCACTGGAGGGAAAGATGTCTTAATGTGACTTTCTTCGGATTCCATTTTCATGTCTCGGGTACTGAGAATATCTGGAACTAAAAAAAATAATTTATAGAAATAAGAAACTAGATTTTATATTAAAATTGGTGATAAAATATATATATATATTATACCCTATATATATATTATATATTATATATATATATATATTATATAATGTATATATGAGATATATATATATATATAATATATATAGAATAGATACTAATTATATATATATATATATATATATATATATATATATATATATATATATATATATATATATATATATATATATATATATATATATATATATGATATATATATATATATATATATATATATATATATATATATATATATTATTATTTATTTAGTTATAGTTTAAAACGAACTGTTTTTTAAATCTTAAACTACTTGTTACGTTTTTTAATTTTTTAGATTAGTTTTTTATTTATTTAATTTATAATACATTGCATTATAATCGGATCCTAAAATTCCAAAAATATTTTATAAAACGGTCTAAAAATTGAATTTGAGATACTATTATAAAAGCAATTTTTACTTTATTATAAATGAAACCCCCGATTTTTTTAGCAAAAATGTTTGTGTTTTAAATAATAAATTTTTAAAAATAAATTATTTAAAATTACATTCTGCCACATATACCTCATTAGTATGTTATATAAGTAGAGAATTTTAAAAAAATTATATTAAAGTAATGTTTTTACCCACATTGATGTTGCTTCATCAATATTTTTTATATCTTTAAAAATTTAAAATTGCTATTTTTTTTTCAGAAATTTATCATTAATGATCTACGTTTAACTAAATAAAAAAACTTTCATAAAGAATGCAGTCTTGAAATCCTAATAAAACAGCACAAATTCAACAATAGATAGATGGGCGGCTGAATTAAAATGTCGTAGAAGACGATCCATGTGAAGAAGGTCCAAAAAGTTCACCTAAAGCAAAAAAAAATTCTAGCTCAAAGATCGTCGATTAATTCAGTGATATTTTTTAAAAGCTTTACGAATTTGATTGGGCGATGTAAGCAATATTTTGGGTGAAGTTTTGGTTTTTAGAAAGCTACTTGCCACATTCCCTAACTGTGGCTCTGCGAGTTAGGGCCTAGAAATCATCCAAGAAAGTGTATGCATTAGGTTTTTGAGATGCAAAAAAACTTTTTGTTTTTTTGGTGGATTACCTCTAAACTGGTAGAACAATAAACTCGAATTATTATCTTTACTTTTAAAAGCAATTAAATATAAAAATCGTCAGAAAAGATGGTTTACAGAAAAATGTTTACAGAAAAAATCAATATCAGTAACATACACCTTATTCGCCAGATTTAGGACCTTCTGACTTCTGGTTGTTTTGACATATCAGAAAGTTTATGCGTGGGAAACGAATACAAAAGTCTTCCGGATTTCCACTTCAGCGATGGAATCCAAAAATGGGTTCACTAAAACAAGTGTAGTAAAATTTAGGAATATTATATTAAATAATAAAATGTTTATTTAAAACTATTTATCCGTATTTTTTCCATCGAACGACAATTTTTATTGAATAACTTGGTAAAAGTAAACAATACATTTTATAAACTAAAAGTTTGCTCTAATTCTTAAGTTGTTTAAACCTTTACTACAAAGGTAAATAAAAGCAAATTATAAATTCTTTTGGGACAGTTTGTATTGTACAACATAATCATATGTCCTTTAAATCCTTTTCTTTTCAAAACAAACAAGAATCCATCGAAAACTAACAATTTTGGGTTTTGAAAAGGTACCTAAATACCACTTAAAAATTGAGTTAACGCGATATAAAAAAAAAGGGGTTTCCCCCTCCCCCATTGCACACATGGCATTTCACCCCCGTTATTGATCTTCACTCTGGCGTAATGTGTCCAAACACCCCGTCCCTTAAGACGTTTGACAATGAACCTTAAGACACATTTTATACATAATAGCAAAGACGTTGGTTGTTGTGTTATGTTCGCTCGGATGGGTCTATAAAATACCCCTTACCGTTTCTAAAACACCCTATTTTCTGTCGCTTTTCGGGAAAAATACGAAAAATACACACCCGTGCCGGAATCATGACCATACGTATTTTATTTATGCAATATTAACAGGGGCGGAGTACGCGTGTTTTTATTATTTTTTGTTATTTTTTGTGTTTCTAAATTATTATAATTAGTATTTTTAGTGTTTATTATAGAAAAATTAGTAAAATGTAATCGAAAATTCAAAATAACTAATATATTTTCTTTCATTTTGTTTGTTTTTACGGCGCATTTATGATAAAAAATAGACTAATTCTGCAAAATCAAAATTTAGATGATTTCTTGGCTTTAAAAAATTTTAAAAATTATTTTAAAGTTCTTTAACAATTTTTTTTCGTCTTAAGAATATCGTCTAATTTTCTTTTTCAAAAATTACATGAAAAACAATATATATATATATATATATATATATATATATATATATATATATATATATATATATATATATATATATATATATAATAAATTATATATATTGGAAAATAAAATATTTATTAGAAAGTTCGAAACCAGAGATGCCGAAGAAATTTGAAAACAGAAAAATTGGGAGATATCCGACCGATTTGTTGATTTCGATTTTATTTTTTCCCGACGTTATTTAAAAAAGGACCACTTTTAGGTTTCTCTTAAAAAAATAAAACCGCCTTTGTTTTCTTAACCTTTTTTTTTTAAAACGGCACTCAATTGTTTTTGCATTTTTTGAAGCAGTTATAATCCCAATTAAATGATGTATAACACTTTATATTTTCTGTTAAATAAACATATTTTCCAAAAAAGAAGAAATGAGTAAGACAAGGAACCCACATCATTTTTATAATGTTCCAAATTTTTTAAAAAATATAAAGTGTTATACATTTTGTTTGGGGTAAATTTTAAGTTTAAAAAAACAAATAAAAACCAAAGGGCCGTATTTAAAAAAAAAAAAGTTGATGAAAGGTCTAACGAAAAAGGAAAGTTTTAAAAATTTCAACGCTGTTTTAGAGCTTTAAAAAGTGGCCATGAGAAAGTGTCTTTTTTTTTTCTATATCTCTTTAAATAACGTCAGAAAAAAAAAAACGAATCAGCAAATTTCGTTCCGGATATTCCGGAAGTTTCCAGAATTTTACAATTTTAACCCGGCATGTAGTTAGGCATCTAAATGCGCAACTTTGCATATCAATTTAACCGACTTCGTATCTCTTACGGTTTCCGAGATCCCCATGCATGCACTCGAATCTGTGGCACCCTGTATATATATATATATATATATATATATATATATATATATATATATATATATATATATATATATATATATATATATATATATAAAAAAATGGGTTGCCGGGTTGGTTTTGAATGGCCTTTTTTTTCCCAAATACGTGCCATTAAAGATTTTTTTATTTTCAGTAACAAAAACCCTAATTTTATTTAATAAAAGAAATTTGGGATTTAAATAAGAAACCGAAAAAGTTCCCAATAATTACCCGAAATTGCAAAACACAAGAAGTCAAGTATTTTCTAAATCTAGCCTTTATTACGTTTACATTTTAAATTCCTGTTTAGAATATTTTTTTTTACTAATTTACCGTATTTATAATATCGCACTCATATAAACCTTTAAAAATAGCAGGTCTACAAAAAAAGGGGTCTGTGCTGGGTGTCAGAGTAAGATTTTCTGGCGTATTTTTTTTCACTACAAATCGTTAATATCTGAAATTATGCCTTTTTTTGTGGACTTGTGTAATAATTGCATTTATTTGTAAGTGTGTGTAAAATATCAAAAGCTGATTTTAAGAAACAAAGATTGTAATAGTCTCATTCAACAGCTGTGATTACTAAAAATAGGTTTAATCCCTTCTTTAAATCTATGTCACATTTCGTATACTTATTTTATTAAGAAAACTATAAACGTTCTTCAATTTAAAGTGTTTAAATCCACCCCTGCCGGTTATATCGAAAATCGCCGATTCCAACAAGAGATATCTTTGCTCTGTTGCTCATTGATGCCCTCTTTCACTATTTACAATAAAATTCCCGCATTTTATGGCCGACGCGCCTGACTCGACGTTTTTCCTATTCAAAATTCAGTTGTGTGGATTTTATTTTCATTGTGTTATCACGTAGGATTCTCAATAGTGTCACGCGTTTCATCTATCAGAATAAATCGTTTCTATTTTTCAATATTTTTGACAGTGTGTGGTGATCCATCATCGTTCTTCGCATTCAAAAAAGGCATCGCGTATGCAGAAATTGCTTCGTTTAGGATTTTTATTGAGTTAATTTGCTTTTACGGATGAAAATGATTTCTATTTCTGGATGATTTACTTAGTCATTGTTATTTTCTATAATAGAGCAGGGTGAGTCTATTGCGAGAGATTGCAGTTTTCTAAACGGAACTTCAACTTAGAGGCATTTAATATTAGAAAATTATTCTTATTTATAAATGGTCAATATAAAACAAAGAGCGTTGGACAAAATTATACCTAACCTATACAATCTAAAAAAATAACTTACCCTCCTCTTTAAACTCTCCATTATGCTGAAGGTCGCTTTTTATTTTTTAGGGGTGAAAATTCTTTTTTGCAAAACCTTCAAAACTTTTTAAGGAAAGTTTTAAGCCACATAAAATTAGGCCCATATAAATTAAAAAAAGTTTTAGTTTTTTGGGAAACATTATTTAATATTTTTTAAACCCCTTTTTGAAAATTCCCCTTATTAGGGATTTAATAAAAATTTTTAAATTAAAACCAAATTTATAGTTGAAATTTAAAAAATGTGACTGCTCAAAAGTATTACTAATTTAATTTTGTAATTTTTAATTCTCAATAACCCAACCCTTACAATCTTACAATGCAAAAAATAGTACAAAACCGCAGATTTTTTTAAAAAATGCATCGAATCGGTTTTAGAATGCTTTAAAAAAGTGGTTTTTTAAGCATAAGTCATAACTCCTTCAGTTTTTGTGATAAAAAGTTCTTTAAAAAAAAAACATTTTGTTGGTTTTTTTTTCAAGAGCTATAAGGTCCTATTATTAAAACTGTTTAAAATCCTTACTTTTTTAAATGGGGGTGAGTTTAAAGGGCTGAAACAAGGTAAAGGGTTTTTTATACACACACGTTTTAAACGTTTATATCTCACTTAAAATTTTCCCTCATGGTAAATTAGAAAAAGAGCAAAATATTTGTAATTCAAAAAGCTACAACTTGGGTACCCCCAGTAATTTTTTCGTATCTCCCCCAGGTTTTGGCCCAATTTTTTTTTTAAAATGAGGCAATTTAAACCTTTTAAAATTTTTGAATGATTTTTGATAATAGATAACAAGAATTGAAAAAAAAAACAGGGTATTTTAATTAGGGGAAGTGGGGTTTTTTGAAGATTTTTAAACCAAAAAATGTTGGTTTACTTTATTTTTATTCATAACGACTAACTTTATGGGTACATAATTCTTTTTTTTAAAAAAAAGAGAGGGTCATTGCAAGTGCTTCAAAAAAGTTATTATTAGTTTTTCTCCAAAAATACGTAGATTTTGCGTTATTTGCCTTTAAAACTCTGAAATTTTGTGTTTGATGACACAACAACTAACTTTTAACAAACTACAACTTGGTTTGTATTGGTCCCACAGCAATTACATAAAAACCATTTTATTTGTTTTCTTTAAAGCTACAATTTTGTTTTTTACAGTTTTTTTAATAAAATGCATACTTATCGAGTTATTTGCAAAAAACCGATTAAAAACGTTAATTTTATCGACAAAAAACGTCGACTTTCGATCGCGAATAACTTAAAAATTATTAATTTTACAAAAAAAAATGCATTAAAATTTTTTTGCTTAGAAATCATTTTTCTAACGATTTCTTTATTTTTTAAAAATTTCCACCCCTCGAGATGGTTTAGCAACCACCTGGAAAGTTTCAATAAAATTGATATTTTATCCTTTAAAAATTCCAACTATGTATCATTCTATGTGAAAAAAATTCAGGCAAAATGGTTCGTTTCCTGGACTATAAGTGTTTTTGGAGGGATAAACATAAAACGAAAGTGTGTGTCAATTTGGCAGTTAATCCCTTTACGATACATCCAAAATAAAGCAAAAAACATTAAACAGATTTACATTAAGAATCATTCAATACGTGAAATAAAAACAGTATGTCATCTTAACATTTATGCCTTTTCCGACACATTAACAGTATAACTTCACAGTAAAAAATAAAGCGTAACTTCTCAGATTCACATTAAGAACGTTTTAATAAGACATAGGCCCGGTGTAATGAATCATTAATGACTGGGACTCCTCCCAGGAGTCCTGGCAAAAAGAAGCGCAGTCGCGAGCCATTATCCTTTCTCATTTATCTCCTCCCTTCATTAGTCTTCCGTTTCGAAATAACCCTTCCGCAGGAGATTCGAGCTTCCATTACGCCGGGGTTTTATTAAAAAGAAACCAGCGAAAATATCAAATAGACCGGCAGAAAACGATGATAATGGTGTGTTATTTTAATGTATTAACAAATGCAAATTTTTAAAATAAATTACTTTTTTAATTTATAAAGGGTGTCTTCCCTTGCTTAAAATTTATTTTAATCTAAAAACACGGTAAATCTCTTTCTTTGCTTATTAAAAAACCGTCTTCCAAATATCTTTTCTCAGAAAAATAGTTTTGCGTTTGCCGTCATGGATATTATATTTAATGAAAAATCATTTCTTTATTTATTTGTTAAAGTTTATATATATATATATATATATATATATATATATATATATATATATATATATATATATATATATATATATAAAAATATATATATATACAGGGTGATTCATGAGGAAATGTCAATTCTTCAGGTTCGGTCAGGTACAAAAAAAAAAACCTAAAAGTCCATACAAAACACATATGGGTCCGCAAGGCCTTCGTTTCTGAAATACAGGGTGTTAAAGTTTTTATTTATTTTTTTTTTTTTTTTTTAAAAATAAAATCTATGATAATGTAAATATTGGGGGTAGGTTTTTGGGGTGTTTTTTAAACGGATTGAATCTAATCTTCTTATCGGCTTTTAAATTGTAGGGGAGCCACCTACACGTCTTTTTACTATTGTCCATCACAATTTTTTGATACCCCCTGTATTACATTTTTAAGAAAATTTAAAACCCTCTTTTGTTATTTTTAGTCAAAAAGGTATACCTGTTAAAAGTCGATATGAGCAAACCGTTTTCGAGATATTTAAATTTTTAAAAAAATACCACCCCTTTACACGCATCTGATTTTAAAATTAAAAATTTGAATTTAAAAAAAATGTATAATTTAACGATATGTATTTAATTTTTAAAAAAATTATTTTTTCCAAAAATTTTGTTCAATAAAAAAAAAAATATAAAAAATATAAAAAAAAATTTTTAACACCTTGTATATCGGAAACGAAGGCCTTTGGAAACCCAATGAGACTTTTCTGCTTATTTTTAAACCCAAGCCGCCCCTAAGTATTGACATTTTCATGAATCCCCGGTATATATCAAATAAAAAAAAAAATTTTTAAAAAATTTTTAAAATTATTAAGTAATTTTGATACTGCATTTCTACTTCCCAAATGTAAATGTTGAAGTAGAGTAAAAATATACTCTTAATAGTAAGTTCTAATCTATAATGGCATTATTTTTTTTAGGTCTATTTAAAAAAAAACTTTATAAGAACGTATGTCCTAAACATCTTAACTTTTGAGAAACAGGGTGGTAAAATTTTTAAAAATAAATCATTTATTATTAATATTTGCAATACCATTTTAGATATTTTTATGAAATTTGGTATACATGTACTATGTATCAAAAAGCATTTTTTAGTGTAACAAATTTCATTAAAATATCTCAAGTGGAATTACAGATATTAATAATAAATGGTTTATTTTTTGAAATTTTACCACCCTGTATCTCAAAAATTAAGACGTTTGGGCATATGTTCATATGAAGTTTTTTTCTTAAATGGACCCAAAATTCCTTTCCTAAATATTGGGCACAATTAGAAAAACACCCTGTATAATGTTAAAAAAAAATCACCACCCATGATATTTTATTTCTCGTAAACAGTTGATTTTATCGATGGCAAACAAGAATACCTTTTTTTTTAGTTTAGGGTTAAAGCCATCCAAAAATAATAATGTTGAGCGTTTATAATACAGGGTGTTAAATATTATTGTGTATTGTGTCAGAGCTAGTCCGTCCCCGGCAAACTAAATAAGCCAAATATGATTTAATGGATTCATTTTAAGTAGGCTTATCTGGTAATTATTATCTAAAAAGAAAATATTAAAAGCCTAGTATTTTTTAAAATTATTTAAACAAAAAATATTTCCAAACGGTTATGTACCTTAGGGGAGAGTCATAGGAAAAAAATTATAAGTTGTCATAATATTTTTATTAGATTTTTTTAACTGATCAATTTGTTTCTTATGTATTTCGATAGGTTTAACGAACCCAAGTCTTTGCAACTTTACTTTAAGTAAATTGCAAAAAAAGGGTAGTATCTTTCAGGTTTTTTGCAATTTACTTAAAATTCGAAGGGGTAATAAAACTTTGGATTTAGATTCGTATTGAAAACATAAAAACACTTTTATCATTCAATAAAGGACCCTTTTTGGGAAAAATTTTGATTTTTTAAAAATTTTTTAGCGGCAAATTTTCTCAAATTTTAGGGGGTAAATAAAATACCCTGGATTTGAATTCAGCGCATCAAAATACATAGATGGATGGATCTGGTCAAATGCACAGACCACTTTATTTTTTTTTGTGTGCCGGTGTATTTTTTTTCCATTTAAAAGTCCGTTAGGATTATCTCAAGAATACCATTAAAAAATTATGAAGATCAAGCAATCAAAACTCTTAAGATCAAATGCAAGTAGAATTTATGCCCTTTTTGGTTCGCACTCTATAGTTTATAAAAAAAGTTTCATTTAAATGTTGTTTCTGTAAACCGGAAAAACAACACATTTTGGTTAAAAATCACATGTTAGGTGTGTTTCCTTATTTAAAGATTTTAATATCCAGATGTTTTAAAATTCTTTATCTTTATTTCCGAAAATTGGTGTGAAGCTGAGAAAGAATCTTAGGTTAAATTTTGAATTTTAAAATGAAAGATTCAAAATGGCGATTTGTCTGAATTAAAAGAATCGATTTCGGATCATTGAAAAATTATATAACGAATCCGGATCACGAATCTGATTTTTTAAAGGTAATCGATTCCAACCTTCGGATCCTTAAAAAGGAATCGATTTCTGGATTCAATTCCAAAAGAATTCGACTTCCACCTAGCTCTTTTCTGTCATAAAGTACTCTTATCAAAAATACCATCCCGTTTTACTAAAATATTTCATTTAAAATAGAGTACATAGTCCATACCACTCACGCCAGTCTGAAATTTTTTTATACAGCAAAACGATTAAATCGCCATTATTTAAAATGCTTCCTGAACGCCAAATTAATATTAAATTAGATCTATTATCGGACTAAAGAAGTACTTTCAAATTTTTTTACCTTTCTGTTAAATTAAGTAACACGGCAAATGAAGGTACCATAAAAGAACAAGTTTACAATCACCATCGCGATGACTTATCTAGTATCTAGTTTAGTTTTTAATTAAAATTTGTAACACCTAGTGTAACATACTTAAATTGTATTACTCCTTAAAAAAAATTAATATACGAGTTACGGGTTGTCAAAAAAATAAATAATAATTAAAATCATTAAATCAAATTATATTAAAAATTGATCATATTTCGGATCGATTTAGTAAAAGTAAAAGGTGCTATGGTTTTTACACCTTTTCAATCGATAGGTAAATCGTTAATAAAAATCTCGTTTTGATCATTTATTAGCACTTTTAATGTTATAAGAAGAATTAAGTAAATAGAGAAGAGTATATTTTTAACTTGACTTTAGGTTTACAACAATAGTTAGTACCGTCAGTACATTAACTTAAGGTAGTTCACTCGTAAAACGGCTTTTCTTAAGAATTAAATAAAATTAAAATATAGGGTTAATGAAAGTATCTTTTATTTAATTGAAAAAAATGTAATTATTTTATCGTCTGTAAAACGAGATATTAGCCATCATGTACGAAAACCAAACATTCATTTCGAAAAATCTCTAAAACGGTTCTTACGATATTTTTTAAAACACTAACGCGATATAAATTAAAATATTAGAAAATTAAAAAACCCTCAATTTTTTGATCGTTTTGTTAGAAAGATATTGATTTTTGAAAGTTTACATATCTCTATTAAGAAATAGTGGACAATATTTTAATTTTTTACGTAATCTTATGGAAGGTGTTTTAAGACTAGGTGGGTCCAAAAAGTGTAAAATAGTGTAAAATATTACTGAATAACGAGCAGACCTCATGTATTGTGAACAGTGTCCTACAAAAATAATATTTTTGAGCATTGAGAACCTCTAACTTTCTCTAAAGCGCATTTTATCTTTTTTGAACAGCGCTAAATTTGTGGACCATTTAAAATATTGCATCACGAATTAATATAAAATAGGAAAAAATATGATGATCAGTACCGGTACTTGTTAAGGGAATTCTGGCCCATTTAACAATTAATTTTTGTTAGAGAGAGATGGGCGAGTTTGGCGCGGATTGCAAGGAAGAAACGAAGATCCTTTCCCATATACATAATTGATCGTTATTAAAAATATTGGTAATTGTCTAGAAAGTTGCGACAACTCCGATTTTGACCAAATTTGATTTTTTTGGGGCGCTGATCACGAAAAAATTTTGGCGAAAACGTTTCGTTTTCGAGACATCCATCTTCAAACTTGAAACTCAAACTAACCTCATTTACACTATTCCTCCTTCTTTTTGCACACTAAAGTGGCCATGCATTAATTTTGTGATATGTAAGAACAGTCAGAAGTCAGAGGAAGTTAAATCTGGCGATTAGAGTGGTTGTTCCAACAATGTGTGCTTTAATTTACTCATTTTCTCGATGATTTTTTAAGCTGTAATAAAAAATGATTATTTTCTTTGGTAATACAGATTTTTTCTTACGAATTTCTACATACAGCTAGTCCAAAAGGTTAGAATATTTTTCTAAGTTTATTGTTTTACCAGTATGGAGGTAATTCACGCACAAAATGCCTTTTGCACCCCCAAAAACTGATTCTAACAGTTTCTTGGCGAATTCTGGACCCTAATTTACTTTGGAGACGAAATCATTCCTGTCGTTTCTAAAGGTGCGTATATATTTAGCGCGGCTGCCGCGGGCAGCCTGTGTGATAGTTGCCGGAGAAAGTGGATACATAAATGATGCGCGCGGCGAGGCGTAGAACACTGCCGTGATCAAACCAATGAGATTGGTCGAAACATGTTTAGGATGCCGCAGTGTTGAAATAGATAATCACCTTGAGACGCCCCAAATGTTGCTGAGAAATTTGCATTTGGATGTCTTTTTGTTTCATTGCTAGCAAATGCGGCACTTTCTGCTTTCTGAAACTTAAAACTTTAACCAAAATATTGCCCATACAACCCAATAAAGTCCCCAGGGCTTTTATAAAATCCTCTCTCAGTTAATGGACGATCTTTCAAAACCAGTTTTGCTATGATTTCTGAATTGATGCACTTTTTGGACGTCCTTTACGTAAATCGTCTTCAAGACTTGTACGACCACGATATTTAATTTTTACCATCTCAAAAAAATAAACAGTGATACGTCCACGTTGAACAGCATTAAATATCCGAATAACTACACACGTGTTCATAAAAAAGTACTATCATTTTTAGAAGAATAAAACCACGAATCTAATAGCGCCATTTCTTATCGAACGCAAAAATTGAATGAACAACGAGTTATGTAATCTCGTAATTTAAAAAATCAGCATAATTTTTCTATATTTTTTTTTCTAAACAATGTACCTGGCAAAGATGCGAGAAAAGGAGTTTTCTAGAACTTAGAATCTTTAGCCGACTTACATGACAATTAATTTATTTCTTTCGGAATCCCTAAAAAATTCTAAGAAAAGTCAAGCACATATAGCTTGAAGTATATGACTTTGCTGGGTTCTATAGTTCAAAAAGCAAACTTGATCAGTTGTAATCGGTAAAAATAGGAGTTCTTATTTTAAAAATAAAAGGGATTGTGCAATTTATATAGGTAATCATTAATTAGATGACGGTTAAATGCATTAATACAAACCAACCAAATATGTAAATATCAATGTTCATGTAAATAGTTAAACAAATATTTGCTTATTTATCTTGTCTCGACCTACAACATTTTATTTTCTTTGACATAGATCTCGAAAATGTATGATCTGCATTATCCTAATTAGTACATTTAGTACTTATTGAAGGAGTTATTTAAGATATTAAATAAATAGGGTTTTTACTCAAATCTTATGCGTTATCTTAATATCAGTTTAGTTAGAATTGACAATTTAAATTATTTAATTCTTTAGTAATTTTATGATTTTTTTTTTATTGAATTAATATATTTTTTTAATTTTATTTAGTAGTCAAATAAAATATATATTTTTATATTAATATAGAAAATATTTTTTTCTTAAATATAATAGTTAGTTATAATAAAATATATTTTGAATATTTAGGTATATAAATATATATATTATAAAGAGGAAATAGAAAAAAATTTATTGTGTTTAAAAAATTGCAAATTTTCAGATTTTAAATTTCACTTATTAAAAATATGGCCAATTTTGAAAATGCATATTTCAGGTTTTTTCCAAAGTTCTCAAAAAAACCTGAATGAGAAAAATATTGTTGAATAAATGAGGTTTAAACTTAATTTAAACTTTTATAATTGTTGCAAAATTTCCCCATTAATCGATTTTGGCTATTCGTGGTTTCCAAGATCCCAATAATCCCACTAATTTGAGAAGGCTTATAGTTTCAAATTTCTCAAAAATAATTAATAATGTAGTAAAGGCTCTACTATATAATATTATTAGTCAAATTTTTAAATGATTATCATATATTGGATATAATATATATAATTGATATATAATGTATATATTATATAATATATATAATATATATATATAAATAATATATATATATATAATATTATTTTTATTTAATATTTATATATTTCCTTTTTATTCTTGGGAATAGGTTAATAAAACAAATGGTAGAAGTTTATTGCAACGTTTCACACATTATTTATTGTGCTTTTTCAAGCGTAAGTATCTAAAAAATATAATTAAAGTTAAAACAGAACATCACACAATATTTTTATAGTATTAAAAGATTAGTGTAAAAAATGAAACAAACTACAATTTTAAAATCAACATTTAAAAAGTTCTAATGTAACACGAAATCAGGTACATAATAAAATTAATTTAACGCCTATCTTGGAGTTCTGATACATGTAATGTATTTTATGTATTCTACCATTTGCTTTATTAACCAATTCCCAAGAATAAAAAGGAATTATATATATATATATATATATATATATATATATATATATATATATATATATATATATATATATATATATATATATATTAAATTAAAAATAATAATTTTCTTTAAAGAACATGTGTATTTTAAATATAACCTTAGCAAACAAAATAACATAAATAAATGAATGGTGGTGCCAGTGCCCTGGGATTTTTAAAAAATTCAAAAGGAACACTTTGGTAATTTGCTAAAGATAATGTTCATTATGGAATTTGAAAAAAAATTATTTTTTGCAGCGCCTTAGAAAACAATCAGAGTTTTAAAAATTTCAAAACTTGATAATATTCCAAAATTTGCAAAATTATTTATGTTTTTCTAAAAACAATAGTCACTTGAAATTTTTTAACTCAACAATAATTTTTTATGCAAATATTTCAGATGCCTCCAATTTTAAGAAAAATGCAGATATATTTGGGAAATTTGGAATTTCACAATAAAATTTAATTAAATCCACAAAAACAAATACAAATACAGGATTTGCTTTTAAACCTTAGATTTTTCTCTGGAGCGCTGCAAAAACACTCAACACTGTTTTTTAAATTCAAAAATAAAAATGTTTTTAACCAAAGTGTACCCCTTGAGCAATAGCATTTTTAGATAATACAAAAACTGAAAATCTTAGAACTGCCACTGTGATGTGGTTGTAGTGTAGTTAGTAAGAATTGAAGGGGGTCTAAAGAAGAAATAATATAAATAAGTTTTTCATTAAAATCTTATGAGTTAACCAATATTGTTTAAATATTATATTAGGGTAATTTGCGGTGAAAAAAACTGCTGTAAGTGCGTAATACATGCAATATTTTTTTAATGACTAATAATATAAAAATTAAAGACTAATTTATGTTTATCCTAATTTTGCAGGTCCATTTTAAGTAAAAATATAATTTGATTTTTTTAATAGAACATGTACATCTAAAGTAGACCTTTAGCAAATAAAATAATAAAAATAAATAAACAATGGTATCTTAATCGCGACATATCTTTAAAAAGTACAATTTTATTATGTTCACACTGTTTCTCCAATAAAAAGCAAAAGATGCACTAAAAACATATGCCTTTGGTAATATGACATACGAGATGCTTCAAAAACATTATTTAACAAAATGCAAATACCTTACTTTTATTTATTTAGTAGTCATACAATAATACAAAAATAATTTAAGAGTAGCACCTAACAAAACAAACAAATGTCAGTCACTTTCAAACAGTAGAAATATCAATTTAAATATCGTGGCAATAGACATAAAAAAATTGAAGTACATATTTCTGTATGCTCGACAACTATAGCTATTGTTAATATGTCAAATTACACCATTGTCATCTCATCATAGTCAAACATAACAACATAAATAATTTTTAAAAATCTCTCTCGTTTCAGTCGTAAACAGTCAAAAAAATCCCTAACACAAAAACCTTAGTATAGTACTTGGTCCAGTACGAAAAATTGGTGTTTTTTTTAACGAAAACCAATTCGGCACAAATAAATAATAGATATATTTTTTTAAATACCTCTTTTAGGAGTACTTTCTTGTAGAAGCGGCATGTCTCACACAGAACTTAAGAAAATCACAGTCTAAACAAACAAAGACAAAAATATCCTTATCACAAAAACATAATCAACACAAAAAAAAATCAGTCCCAAAATTATCGTAATAACGAGTCCAATTCGTGCTGTTATTAGAAAGTCATACACAACTACTTGTTTTGGCACATGAGCGCACACTGACTATGAAAATTTTTACACACACAAGGGATGACCTACACTAACTCCAACCCCCACCAGCGTTGGAGGGGGTAAGTGGAGGGGAGAATTAGAGCAGTAAGCACCCCCTTAAGTGAAATTCAAAAAGAGACGGCCGTAGGTAAGGGATGCGGAAGGTAGGCAATAAAGCTCGTCTTCATCGAGCTTTTATGGAGGCGGTAAAGCGTATTGTTATTTTTACCAACTTGTGCAAATGTTAATTACTGCGAGTGGGGATAGGTTAAAAGCTCTCTTTATTTTTATTCGGAGCTTGAAAAAACTGGTTCATGCGTAAATAATTTTTTACATGTAAATTATAGGCAGAATATTTACAAAAAACCTTTAAATATGTTTTGTGGCGGATAGATGTTTTAATAAGTTTTTGTTGGGATTACCCGCCTTTAAAGTTTCTACAGAATGGAACCACTTCGGTTCTAGTCCTAGGGTATAGCGACTGAGCCTGCTCATTCCTATTGACCCCTATGTAAAAGCGAAAACAAAAAATTCACACTTATCTATTCACTTTTTTTAATTGCTTATGACGTTCTGTAATGACAAATTAGTTTGTTTTGGCTGGTATGTTAGTTGATTTTAAGTTTAGCTGAAATTAGTTTTGCATCTTTATCTTCATTTAAGAATATATAATACACTTTCCTTTTTTTACGTTTTTTTGAACAAGTTTTTCCAGGTTAATAGGTATGTGGTTGTTATTAAATGCTCGTTAACAGATTTTTGATTTGTGGAATTCTGTGTTTTTAATGTATGTTCTAGCTTTTTTAATATTTATGACGTTTTGTCATATAAGACATATTAGTTTGTTTGACTGGTATATTCATAATTTTAAAAAGACAAAAAAGGTGGTGTGGTGTGTTAATTGATTTTAAGTTGATCTGAAATTACTTCAGCATCAAGCATAGTTAACCATGTATTATTTAAATTAACAGATATTGAGGCTACACATTTATCCTTATTTAATGATATAAATGCACTTTACTTTATTTTGGGTTTTAAAATACAAGGTTCCTTTGCTAAAATACAATAAGAACACATACATTTACAAATCAAAAACCTGTCAACGCGCATTTAATAACAACCACAAAATAAACTGGAATGCTTTTAGTACTTTAGCAAAGGAAATTTGTTTAAAAAAACATAAAATATAGAAATGTGCATTAATATTATAAAATGAAAATAAATGTGTAGCGTCAATATTTGTTAATTTAAATAATACCTATGCTTGATGCTGAAGTAATTTCAGCTAAACTTAAAATCAATTAACACATTACTCTTTTTTTTCTTTTTAAAAGTTATAAATATACTAGTCAAATCAAACTAATATGTTATTTGTGATTAAACGTCATTTTTTAGTTTATTTTTCATTGAGGATAGTCTCAAAAACAGTGGTAGACTTGCCACCAAAACGTGGATACATGTTCTATATTTTTTGGTTTTTTTTTTTTTTTCTTTTTTCTGTTTAAGGCAATCTGCCAAATCATAGGGGTCAATAAGGCTGAGCAGGCTTAGTCGCTATACCCGGGACCAGGACTAAAGTGATCCCATTAGAAACTTTGAAGGCAAGTAATTCCAACAAAAACCTATATATTTTTTCAATTTATTTTTTAAAATTTTTTATATAGCAATCTTAGAAAAAACAATAAAAAACCATCGATGTAGTAAGAAAATTTTGAGTGTACTTTTGTAATTTTTTTTTCAATAAATGCATTTAGGCCATCTGGATACATTTTAGTGTTTTCTTATGTAAAATATACCAGTACTGTTTATATTTTAAAATATATTTTAACCTTTAAATTATATTTTTTATTTTTTTTTTTTTTTTTAACACTTTATTTATTATATTTTGTATAAGATAAATTTTCTTCAAAATCAATTTCAAAAATTTATTGAGTATATTAAGTTTTAACAATCTTATCAGAAAACAACTTCATAAAACATTTAAATACATATTTTTAAATTTAGCTTAACGTTTCCAAGAAAACCAAAAATGTTTGCAAAAATTTAATATAACCTAAAATCTTATCTTAATAAATAAATCTCAAAAATTTACCTACAGATCACTCCAAAAAACTTGTCCAACCATCTCTGTTGTCGCGTGCTTTTCAGAAGACATTGACACGCGCTGCCCGGATTTTTAGATATATAGTTTTCCACGAAAATACGCGTTTTTTTCCTCTACTTTTTTATTTTTGTTCTTTTTGTCAATTAACGGACTATTTGACGATATTGTGTAATATTTATATTAACTTCTACATATTTGTTTGATTTTATTTTTATGGGTATTTTTATACCAGTAAAATAAAAGAATATTAAATTAAAAAATTTCATATTTATAGGACCTAATATGTTTTGATTGTTAGTTCCTTTTATTTATTTTTTTTTTGTGTGAAAAAGGAGACCTGTTCTAAAAATAAAATTTAAAGAATATGAAGTAAAAAAAATATACATAAAAAAATTTTTGATTTTTTTTCAGAATAAAGATTATTTTTTAATTTGGAAAAATACACATTATACAGGATTAAGAGCTATTCTGGTCTAGCAACAAAACAACAATAAGCATGTAAAGATAGAATTTAAAAGTTTTAATTCTTTATTAAATTAAATAATTATGGACTTTCGTAAACATAAATAAAGTGATTATTCGCCTTATTATATTAAATTGGAAATTAAACTTACTTACAACATTGGCAACTTCAAACTTTTGGTAAATTTTATGAAGAATATAAACTTTTAAATGCTATCTTTACGTGTTTTTTATTATGTTATTGCAAGAACAAATTACCTTTTTTTATCATATATAAAAGATTGCATTTATTTTCCAAAAATATATAATAAATATCTATGTCATCGACAATAGCCAAATATCCTATTTATTTAAATTGATATTTTCGGAAACATAATCGTCTATAAAAAAACTAAGTAATATTTTACCAGTATTAATAATCTGGTCATTTTTGATTGAGAAAAAGACCTAGTAAGTAACCATGGTTTTTGACTTTTTAATCCAATAAAATACATCCACAGAAGATCTTCTTTCTTTTGTCTCACAACACTGGAACAAGTCCCTTCAGTTTCTTGGTGAATCCCAGATCGTTGCTCTTGACATATCCAATGCTTTTGATCAGGTCTGGCATGATGGCTTCTTAACAAACTTCCTTCTTACGGTCTTCCACCTAAGCTTTGCACTTGGCTCTCCAGTTTTCTTTCTAATCGACGTATATCAGTTACTTTAGATGGTCATTCTTCCAGCTTCTACCAAATTAATGCTGGGGTGCCCCAGGGCTAAGTGCTGGCACACACGCTGTTTCTTCTACACATTAACGATCTTCTCTCTTCCACAATCAATCCTCTTCATAGTTTTGCTGACGATAGTACCCTCCACTCTAGTATTCAATTTCTTAAGCCACCATGTAATTCTGATTAAAAAAAACAAGCGCAGGTCAATGCAGATATCTCTTTCACAAGACCTCAAACTTATCTTGGATTGGGGCACCAAAAATCTTGTTCATTTTAATGCCTCGAAGACACAGTCATGTTCGCTGTCGCGAAAAAAGTCGACCAATGCTCATCCGTTACATATGAGCGGCCAAGTTTTGCAGAACAAAGAGTCGTTTAATATTGTCGACGTTACTTATAAGAATAACCTCAACTGGTACAAACACATTACATCCATAGCTTCGGCAGCTTCAAAAAAGCTTGGATTCCTCTTTCGAGCCAGAAAGTATTTCTCTTCTTCCAATCTGTATACTCCGTAGGTATCCCAAATCACACCCTCTTTAGAATATTGTTCTCATGTCTGGAGAATGGCGTCCTCTACAACACTTAGCAATCTGGACTCCATTTAAAGAAGACCCGTTCGTCTTATTAATGATCCCACGGTCACAGAAAGGTTTCCTCTTCTTACCCACCGTCGAGCTGTCGTATTTTCACGGCTTGTGCTCAGTGGAGTTGGCCAGTATAATTCCTTCTCTGGCAGCTTCCAACAAAGCAACACATAGTGCAACTTTTATGCATCCGTTTACAGTTCACTTAGAGAGGCCCCGAACTTCCCGCTTTATTCGTTCCTTCATCCCTAGAGTGTCAAGACTATGGAACCTGCTGCCCGCAGAAGTTTTTCCTTCTTTTCCCAACTTACAAATATTTAAGTCCACACCACAATTAAGACACTCACGGTACTTTAGTACTTAGGCATCAGCCTTCGTGGACTGTCCCAAGATAATTTTTTTTAAAGTACATTTTTTAGGTTGTTGTGGTTAGTGACTTTTTATAACAGTGCAATACATTTTTTGTAAAGCTGTTTTTCTCATTGGAAAATTAATCTGGTATATTTTATTGAGCATTATAAACCCTTTGGGATAATGTATATGTCGGCATCAAACACTGAAATACGTGATTTCCTGAAATGACTAGTAGGACATGTATTGCCAGCAAACAGCATAATAGCCCTATTAATACAGTATTTGACTAACTGTTAAGTCATTTTTCTAATCCCTGAATCTGTTTTAGAAAAACAGCGTTATAGTAATTTTTGATTCATTGTTTGCCGAGGCATTACAGGGACTTAATGGTTAGTTCTTATCAGTTAAATGCCGGCAATACATGTACTGACTAGTCGTTTCAGGAAATAACATATTTCAGTGTATGACGCCAACATATATAATCGAGGTATGTCACTCTCAGAAAGGTCCAAAACATTTGTCAAATATACAAAATGGTAAAAAAATAGAAAAAAATGCATTTTATCTCCCTTAGTCGCATATAACTTTGTAAGTATTGGTCGTAGGGGAAAGTTGTAAGGAATAAAAATCATATTTTAAATTTATTTATGATAGGATTGGTTAAAAATCGAATAAATGCATTATGCTTGTTGCAAAATAGCAATAAACAAAAAAAGTAAAAAACCTTAGTTTTGTTTAGTTTTGATTTAAAAAAATCGGACCTTCTGGGCGGTATACAACTGCTTAAAAATAAAATTAATAACTGCCTGAATAAACCACCACTAACAGATTATGAAAATATAAGATGGAGCTCCACCTAAGACTTTTTGTGATGTTTTCGATTTTTTAAACCAGCAGTATTACGAGTAAATACGCCTCAATGGAACCATCAAATATCCACTAAGTAGCCTCGATATTACATTAATGGACATGTTTTTTAGGGAAACATTTAAAAACTGTAGTTTGTTGTCAACGAAGCATAACTTGAAAATGTCTGTTAAGATGTTTGCGAAACGTTTTTTTAAAAAAAATACCCACGAACGGATTAAAAACCGGAAAAATAGCCTTATCGACACGGGGTGGACCACATTTTATGTTTGAGGTCTAAATGACGTCACAGGTACTTTTTTTCTGGTGTTAATACATGGGTATTAAAATTTGCTACTCAAATTTAAACTGTCTCAAGTAAGGTAGATCAAATATGATTTTTCTCGGTGTAAACACGTCGGTCTTTGTTGGTGGACTAAAGTGACAGTTTTGATCTTTGATAGTTTGCGTTTCGCAAAAAAGACGAATTCCAGTAAACTTATAAAATATTTTTGTATTTTTCTGCTCCTTTTTTCCTAATTAATTTAGCAATATATATATTTTAAAAAACAGGGTTCTGATCTTGTAGTAAACTATCATTTTGGTAGTAGAGTTAAACCTGAATTAAATTGATTTACATATTAAGTTGGTGTAAACACTTGCGTACCTACCAAGAAAAATAAGTCCTCGATCCACACCATCGCCAGTGCCTTTTTTTCCACTAGGCCCATTAGGCCCGGGCCTGGGGCCCGTAGTCTAGAGGGGCTCGAATATATTTATATGACAAGAATCAAAAACCTTCATATATATATTCATATCTAATTATTAGAAAATAAATTTATATCAATTTATTTCATTCTTAGATGAAATATTTAAGAAAAAAGTAAAGAACTCTATAAAGACGATATTGACACAAACGAAATACATGACGAACTTATTCAATTTAACCAGCTTTGCCACAATAGTAAGATAACGAAAAACCCTAGAAATATGCTGGAGTTTATAATAAAGTCAAATATTATATCAACATTTTCTAATGTAGAGATTCTTCTTCGAATGTATCTATCAATTCCAATAAGCAATGCTTCTGGTGAAAGATCCCTTTCAACTTTAAAAAGGGCAAAACCATATTTAAGGAATTCTCTGTATCAAGAAAATGTTTCTTCATTACCCCTTTTGAATGTGGAAAGCGATATATTTAATGCAATCGATGTAAATAAAGTAATTAATCAGTTTGCAGATGCACAAATTCGAAAACGCAATATTTAAATGGTATATATATTTTTTTAACATTTTAGAAATCGTTTATTTTTGTGTTGTTAAGCTTATTATTTTGTTTTTTTATGGTCTTATTTATAATTTTTACGTTTTTTTTGTTTAATTACTCGTAATTAAGGATATCTATAACTTTAATTTATTAATTTTTATGTATATATCATTTAATACGATTATGCATTAATATTAGAATTAAGAGATATATTTAATGTTTTGTTAAATTTATTTTTTAGCTATTAATCTTATACACATAATATTGTGCAATTATTCAATAGCATAACTTAAATAGCAATAGAGAATATATTATAATCAGTTTAAATTTATAAAAATATAATTTTGTATTTTCTTTTGTTTTATTTATTAATGCGTTCCGACGTTGCCTATAAACACAAACAAATTATAAATATCTAGGAATCCACACAAATATAATATGTATACAGTAAAGCGCACCGTACTGCGAACATAGGAGGCTCCTGGACAATTTTGGATGTACCCAATTCTAAAATACCAATAATAATTTTGTGGCTTGCATCTCAACTTCCGTCTCGTTTTCTCACGTGGCGCATTTTTGGTTAGGACTGGTGGGGAGTGCGGTGATAAATTCGGAAGAATTATCTGTCCAGTTTAGTTGTTTACTACGTTTTTATTTTCAGTAAGAGGATGCAGTGTTTATAGGCAAGTAGTAGGAGCTAGCTAGCGTCAACCGACTTCGATCGGATTTCTTATCAGTCATAAATTTAAAATTAGTGGCTTACGAGACCGCAACGTTTGCTGCTTAAAACCAAACAGTTTTCCTAATAAAATAAAATAATTTTCTCAAATAAATAATGGAACGTAGAAGATATTTTTAAGAAAATAATTTAATGTGCATTCATAGAATAAAAAAGAAAACTCTTTTGCAAGTTATCAAAGATGATCAAATAAACCACCTTCTTGAGCCAAACACTAACCAAGATTGTCATAAAAACGCCTTCTGACATTTGCTTTGAATGTTAAGGGTAATAATCCTAAATTCCCAATTCCAATTTGTAATTGCAATTCTTGTAGATTATTAGCCCTATTCTCCTGGAAACCATAAATTATGATTTTACGTGACCTCCAGAAAAAAAAACGTTGGGTGAGACCATGAAGTAAAATGTCGATTCATCAGTAAACAATGTTTCTTATAAAATTTCATTGTTATTTTTCATTTCCATTAGTTTCAAAAAATTGCCTTTGTCTAAAATGATCATCGGGGAAAAATTTTAAATTTGGTTTTTCTTACTTTGAGGATCGGTATCAATTTTTTTTTAGCACTCTTTCCACTGATCTTCTGCTCAAAAAAACCTGTTCGCAATTGTATTAATGGAAACTGTAGGATTTTTAATAACACTTGCCACTACCATAATTTCTTTCATTTCGCTTTGTTGTTTTTTTCTGAGGCACTATCATGTTTATGTTTTTCTTGGAGTTAAACAACCAAATGTCAGAAAGTTTTTAATGATTCGGTAAATAGTGGAAATCGTGGAGTCGGCCTGGTTAGAAATAAATTATTAAATAATTCCCCAATTCCCCCAACAGGATTTCACGGTGATTCCATTCAATAATTTAATTTTGTCTTCCAGTTCGTAAACATCCATTATTAATAACTATTATTAAAAAAAAATTTTTTGGGCGCAAATAATCGACACAATACAACTATTGCTGTCGGCGTTCGATACTATTTCAGAATAAACGTATTTAATTGTTCGCTGGAAAATTATTGATCGATAAGCAATGCGTGCGGCGTTTTTAGGTACATCCAAAATCGTCTAGGATCGTCCTATGTTCGCAGTGCTCTGCGCTTTACTGTATGTATATGCAAGGAAGTGGCATAATCCCAAACTGTGCAAAAAAGGGTCTGCATGATTCGGGGGCCGATCCCCGCAATGACCCTCACGGCCCTCTTCTGAAGTTTAAAAGCCTTGTCGTGATGAGATGAATTGCCCCATAGGACAGTCCCATAACTTAACGGGAATGGAGGTTGGCAAAATAAACCATTCAAAATTTGCGTATCAAAAGACCTTTTATCTGTTTCAGTAAATAAATTTGATTACTTAATTTGGCACAGAGCATATCAATGTGTGCAAACCATTTCAAACCATCGTCCACCACAAGACCCAGTTAGCGTGTGCTCCCATGATGGTTTAAAAACTAAAAGAAATTTTTTGAGTTTATCTGTGTTTAACTTAAGACTGTTACTGGTATACCAGTTTTGGGCCTTCGCAATAGCTTCGTCAGTGCGTTGATTAACGAAATTTCTAAAAAGAGGTAATAATGGTAGAATCTTGCGTACAATATGCTTTATTTTTGACAGTGCAGTGCTAAAGTCATTGATGTAAATGATGAACAATAGTGGGCCCAAAATTGAGCCTGAGCACGCCCGAATTGATAATTTTCATCAGAGAGACCACTGTGAATTGAAACATTGCTTTCTATTTTGCAGATAAGATTCAAGGAGGCGATGGGCACTCATTAACACCATAATATTCAGCTTATCCAACAGCTTTGGGTGGGAGACACAGTCAAAGGCTCGGCTTAGACCCCGGCTAGCGTCCAGTTTCACCACGATCCAAACCCTGAACTATGTCGCTCACGAACTCCAAAATACCAGTTATAGTGGAGCAGCCATTTCTAAACCCATACTGCTCACCAGCCAGAATTTTAAAATTTTCAAATACAGCGTAAGTCTGTCCTTAAAGAATAGACTCTAATAATTTTCAAATATGGGCAATATCGATATAGGTCGATAATTTTCTGTTTACTAGGATCTCCTTTTTTTTAATATGGGCAGAACCTTAGCCACCTTCAGAGCATCAGGAAAGGGTTTCCCTTTAGAAAAACATTTAATATATATATATATATATATATATATATATATATATATATATATATATATATATATATATATTTATATATATATTATATATATATATATATATATATATATATATAAATATATACTAACAGGGCATGATAACCTGAGAGGACGCCTGCACAATATGGGCTCATATAATGGGGACCCAAGTTGCATCATGTGCGACGAGGGTGAAGAGACAGCCTACCATATCCTGTGCGAAAGTGAAGCGTTAAATCACAAAAGACAGGTATTATTTGGGCAACCGAAAATGAGCCCACAGGAATTTATCAACCAACCAGTCTCGCGGTTATACAGACTCGTAAGAGGAACAAGACTAATGGAAGGATTGGTATAAAAGATAATGGGGGATTAGGCACAAAAAGCCCAAGAGGCTGCGTTGCCTCTGGTGGTAAATCTAGACGGCTCCCAGGAAAGAAAAAGAAGAAGTATTTTTCTATATTATGATAAAAACAAGACGTATGATGGCCAACAAATACAAATGATCCTCTACTTCTCAACCTTAACTTTAAAGAAAGTGTAAGTTGTAAAAAATAAAATTATTACTTACAGTATGGACTAAGATTAATGTGTCATCTTTTGCAGGTACACCACTAGCTCTTTCAAAACAGCCAATGACAAAAAAGAATACAAAGATTGGTATAAGGCTGTTCATGATGAATGCTTGACTTTTTAAAATTTGTTTCTTCTTTTATACTTAAAATAATTCCTTTATCTACTTCTTTATAAATATTCTAATAGTAATAAGTCATAAAACATTTATTTTTGATTTAAGCTGCACACTTTTGGTTATTGCCCTTAATAGATACCGTATTATTTTATAGGGCTATACCTGGCTTAAGTAGGATTAATTCGCTGATTAATACATTGTATTTTATTATTAATTGTTGCAGATTAAAGATTATTTCATATTGGTTTTGTTACAATTAACCAAAAATATTATAATTTTCAGCAGAATTAATGGCTGAATTTATTGTCACTAAAAATTTGCATCTTTTCATCATGGAATGCGTTAATTGCTGATTAATACATTGTCTTTTTTTATGGGAGAACCATTTTTTGTTACCTTTAACCAAAAAAATAATTTTCACAAAATTTAAAATTGGAGAACGTGTTGGTCATTTTATTGTGCATCTTTTTTTCCCAATGGAATGGCCCCGGTAAAAGGCATATAATTTTATATCGGAATACAGTTATCCTAATAAATAATAAAGTATATATATTATATATATATATTTTTTATGTATATTTTTTTAATTAATATATATATATATTATATATATATATATATATATATATATATATATATATATATATATATATATATATATACCTATATATCCTGATAAGTCGTCCTCCGGCGATATCCCGACAACCCTTCATCGCATAGCTTTCGGAAAATAATATTTACAGCAAAACCCGCCCCGAGAAAATGCTGAAAATTATTTTCAAGTTTCTAATTTCACCTCTAGAAGACGTAAAATTAAGAGCTAAATTAACAACACTTATAAATCTATTAACTTATGTCGTTAATAGATTTTTCACAAACTATGTCAAATAAGAAAACTTTGTTTTAAGCGTTTTTTCCTAACCTGCCAAATATAGGGAGGGGGAAGGAGCGAATGTACATTTGAAAAAAATTTAATAACTTTTTTTCGGCTTAACCGATTTTAAAAAATTAAGTCTTGTTTGAAAGAGCTTTTACCGGGGCTTAAGATAAAATATTGGTATAAGAACTTATTTTTTTATTTTATCCCTAGAGACTGATTTGTTTTAAAGTTAAGAAACTGGTGAAAACCGAATTTAAATATCTTAATTAATTCTTGACCTATTGCCGAAAAACTGCATTTCTTGTATCCTTTCCTATTTTCAGTTGTCAGATAAACAACGCGGCGTTTTTACCGAGAGTGCCGGGACGTCAAAAAACACAGAAAACAGGGACGTCAAAAAATGACAAGTGCATTGTTTGTCAAATCCATAGATAAAGGATTACTATTATGGGGTCAAACCTGATAATTTTAAATTTAGTTCTTGTTTATCGCAGTTAATTGTTATTATTATTATTAGTAGTAGTGTTGTTGTTGTTATACCCACTCACTTTAAACCTACCTAGTGTTGTTAATCGTTATTAAGTAATTTTAAATTATGTCTTATTCCACCACCAAGGCATACGATATGATATAGGGTGATTAAAAGTCCTGGTAGATACGACTGACGCAGCTTAGTTGCTTTAAACTTACGATCCCTCCAAGTTAATGGAAAGCTCCGGGTCTGACCAAGACCGTGGTTATATTTTATATAACAAGGCTCAAAAATTTTTATTTGTTTATATTGTAGATAAAGAATTATTGTTTGGGGAGTTTATGTGTTTTTTATTTATAAGAAGGAAAAAAGTTTTCTCTTGCCTTTAAACTTGCAAAAAATTAGCTGGGTGTTTTTAGGTAAAATGTTATACAGCTTAAATTAAAGATCTTGTAAAACTCCATAATTCATGTCAGATAAAGTTTCCTGTAGCTTTTATAGTTTTTGAGATATTGACGTTTTAAATACAGGGTGGCCGTCCATATTTTGACCCATTTTGATCGCGAATAACTTTTGAACAAATAAAGATATCAAGATGCGGTTTTCGTAAATATACTTATATTTCTTTAAAGTTTATTCTCGTATCTTTACCATTTATGACATCTAGCTCAAACAAATGGCCGATTTTCCGATATAGGACAACTTTGTTATTTTAAATGGAACACCCTGTATATGTTTCAATATTTTTAAAATTTAATCTTTCCCTTTAAAAAAATGTAACACAAGCTATGGTTATCTTAAAAAATAACCATTTATTGACCTCAAAGAATTGACTGTATGTCGAATAGGAATATTATTTTAAAAGGATTTTTGAAAAGTCGCCTGTGGAAACAAAGTTATCTCGTTTCCATAACAGCAACAAGCCTCATTGTCAGCCATTGTTGGTCATTTTTGACAAGTTATTTTAATTAGGAAGCGCAAAATGTTCTCGTTAAGCGAAAAAGGAAAATGTGTTATTATGTTTGCCGAAACCAAATCAGTAAAAGAAATCCAGCGAAGATTTAGAAACATGTTTAATAAAGCTCCACCCACAAAAAATTCAATTAAAATCTGGTACAGAAAATTCTGGAGTACAGGATCTTTAGCCCGTAAAAAGAAATTAGTAAACAATGAGAATTTGCTAAATAAAACGTTACAAATTCTGGAGATAACTCAGGAAGATCCAACATTGTCAACAAGAAAAATCTCAAGTTCAGTCCATATTCCTAAAACTACAGTACAAGAAATCATGAAAAAGAACTTAAATTAAAGCCATACAAAATTCAAATGTTACAAGAAATAAAAGAAACTAGATTTTCCACAAAGGGTGGAATTTTGCCAGAGAATTCAAAATTTAGTAAGGAACAATATACAGTTTTTGGATAGACTAATAATGTCAGACGAAGCCACATTTCACCTCAATAGAAAAGTAAATAAGCATAACTGCAGGTTTTGGGCAACAGAAAATCCTCGACAATATAACGAACACGTTAGAGATTCGCCAAAAGTCACAGTCTGGTGTGGTATGTCAAAGCAAAAAAATTTATGAGCCATTTTTTCATGAACCAACTGTAACCTCTTGGACTTACGTTGATATGCTGGAAATATTTTTTATCCCCAATTACAAGAAGAAAATCTATTGAATTTCGTCTATTTTCAACAAGATGGGGCTACACCACATTATGCTAACATTACCAAGGATTCACTGACCAACGTTTTTGGAAACCGGTGGATTGGAAGAGGAGGCCCTATTTCCTGCCACCTCGTTCACCAGATTTGACTGTTCCAGATTTTTTTCTGTGGGAATATGGAAAGATAGGTGTTATAGTCCACTTCCCCAAAATTTAGAGCAATTAAAAATTAATATCCGAAACATAATAGAAAATATTCCTGAAGAATTTTTAGTCAATAGTTTTAATAAAATTTTTTCGAATTTAAATAAAGTGCGTCGAAGTCGGCGGAAGGCATTTTCAACATTTACAGTAGTTTTAAAAAGTAATGTAACCTTATTGTAACTGTTATTTTGTGAATAACCTAAACCTTTGGCGATCCTTTTTTTGTAACATATGAAGCAAATTTTAATTGTTAAATAATATTGTTGGTCGACATGCAGTCAATTTTTCGAAGGTCAATAAATACGTTGTTTTTTGAGATAACTATAGTTGTGTTACATTTTTTAAAGGGAAAGATTAAATTTTGAAAATATAGAAACATATACAGGGTGTTCCATTTAAAATAACATAGTTGTCCTATAATGGAAAATCGGCCATTTTGTTTTTGAGCTAATGGAATGTCACAATAAAATCGTGAAGGTACGAGAATAAACTTTAAAGAAATATAAGTGCATCTGCAAAAACCGCACCTTGATACCTTTATTTGTTCCAAAGTTATTCTCGATTAAAATGGGTCAAAATATGGCCGGCCACCCTGTATAATCGTTTATATCTCAAAACTATAAGACTTACCAAAAATGCAGCTTTCTAAATTGTCTATATTATAAGTTATGTAAATATTTTTGATAGGATGAATAATAAAGAAGATATATATTTGACACTTGGTTTTTTTATACCTTTTTTAATTTGTAAGTTTTTTCTTAGAAATAAATGATTAATCAAATAATGCATTCTTTGATTTATTGTAAAAAGTTGTGTGTCTTTTGAAATATGTAAGCTTGATTTGAATGTAATTAAGGCCTTAAAAGTTACAAATGAACTAAGAGGTGTTCCACTTATTTTTTTGTGCAGTGTAGTTTAATAATTAGGGTCAGTAAGCTTTTATAACATGACATCATATATACATGTATAAATAAATCATCTAGAATATCTAATACAAAGGACAATAAGCTTCGAAAATATATAAAAGCTATTTATACTATCTCCTCGTGTAAGAGTTCCGTGAGGTATTCTTTTTTTAGTAATTACTAATAATACTTTTTATTTCTGACCCAATAAAAAATAAGATATTAATTGCATATTATAAATAATATTTATCAATATCTTATTATATATTTATAACGAAAAAAGGATACTTTTTCATAATTATTTTATTTTTTTGCTGATATTATTTTATTACAATATTTTTTAGAGTCATTAAAAAAAAATGTAATCCTAATAGACAACATTGGTGTGGGTTTTGATATATTGTTGCAATGGTAGATTCATAATATTAGACCATATATATATATATATATATATATATATATATATATATATATATATATATATATATATATATATATATATATATATATATATATATATATATATATATATATATATATATATATATATATATACAGTTGACTCGCGCAAACGTGAACTCAAAAAGTTAGGGACTAGTTCGCTTTATCGAAATGTTCACATTATGGAGATTATATTAAAAAAAAATAAAATCAAAGAAAAATATCTTTATCGCATTCTCCGCACGTTTTAATGTGCACCTTTTTATTTTCTCACCCTCTGTAACCACTTTTAGAATTTTTTTCTCCCTATTTTTTTATGGCACATGTAGTTGATTTTGCTATTTAATATTTCTTCGACAATGCGGTAACACTCATACCATTTTTATGCTCTTCCAACACACAAATCTGAACAGGTTTACTAAGATTTCCTAAAATTCACATTATCGAAAATTGTTTTTGTTCACACTATAGAATTAAAATGAAATATTTTAGTGTTCACATTATTGAGTTGTTCATATAAACGTAAATTCACATTACCGCGCGTATCTCTTACATTTTCCGAGATCCCAGTGGTGAGAGTTGAATTTGAAACATCTATATATATATTATATATATATATATATATATATATATATATATATATATATATATATATATATATATATATATATATATATATATATATATATAATATATATACAGAGTGTTTCAAATTCATCATTGGGATCTCGGAAAATGTAAGAGATACAAAGAAGTTTAAATGGAAGCAAAGTTGGGTATAGGGGAGATCAATAATACACCGTTAAAAAATTAAAGTTATCTTTTGTACTTTTGGAAATATGGCGGAAAAAAATAAAATTTGCGATTTTTGTTTATATTTCCTTACGAGTTCATTTCAAAATTCAAATCTAAAAATACATTCTTATTGGATCTTATTACACTTTATCTATTGGTGAAGTCAATTTCTTACGACGTTTTGTTTCGCGAAACCATCATCAACTTTGTTTTTTTAAATATGTCCCTCGATTGTTTATTGCATTTTTTTAAATCAGTTTTAATCCCAATTCCCAAATCCATATCCATATATATGTATATTAAAAATGGGGAAAAAATGAAAAAAACCGCTGACTTTGTGTATACAAAAAATGTGTTGCTCCGTTTAAAGAATAACAAGATGTGTTCTTTTTTTAACTTTCCTAAAATGTATACACAAAATTTTGTATTTACTGAATTTGGTAAAAGTTGAAAAATAAATAAAGTTTTTTTATAGATAAATAGAATTTTATAAAGAGATACAAAAAATGATTAAGAACTTTTTTAAATAAAAAAAAGGTACTTTATATTTGGGAAAATATATTTTTGTCGCTACCCTGTATAGTGGTGATTTTTATTTAAGCGACATTTTTATTTTATTAAGAAGCATAATCCTTCTACAATAAAATAATCTAGTTTTAACATTTAGTAAAAAAATTCCCATATGGTAAGAACTGTCTGAGACACGCTGTACAGGGTGACCCAAATTCGATTCTCAAGTTTGAAATCTCGAAACCTTAAAGATATAGGAGGTCGATTAAATGGAGGCAAAGTTGCGCAATTTAATGCTTATCAAGATGCTACCTTAAAAGTTAAAAACATTTAAATACTACCGAAGATTTTTGGAAAAAACCGAATATTCGCGATTCCATTTTTATTTTTTTATGGCTCAATTTAAATTCAAATTCAAATTCAAAATTCTTTATTTCCTTAAACATACATGTATACATAGAAAACGTCAACAGAATCCATTTAAAAAATACATAATAAAACACTTAAAAAAATACACAAATGTAAATTTACCAACCCACCTACAAATTAATACAATTTAAAAATTCAGCTACAGAGTAAAAACTATGTTTAAGTCAAGGCCGTAGCCAGTGGGGGGGTCAGGGGGTCAGAACCCCCCCCGAAATTTTTTGTATGAATACAAAGAAGTACTACCACAGATTTCTTAATATTATAATATTAAGAAATCTGTGCTACTACTATAGTGAATAATTTTGGTAATCCTAGGTTTTGAGGCGGAAAACAAAACATTGAGTACAAACGCGTGCGGGCAGCGATGTTCAGTTTTAGTTTGAGAGTATCGTAGGTTGCAGCGCAAGGATCGCGGTTTTACAATCTGAGTTGCAGTATCTTTTAATATTATACAGGGTAACCCAACGAAAAGCTTGCATCCCTATTTGTGACTCTCCTGGTATATTTTGAAAAAAACTTTCGGACACGTCAATTTTGATTTTTAGGGGGACGTCTCTTCATCTATAGCCGTACAATACAAGGTTGGTCCAAAAAGAAGTTATTGCGTTGTACTTTAGATTTTTAAATGGAAACCTCCTTTTTTTTTTTTTTTTTTTTTTTGATTCTCCAAAAACTTTATAACTTTTGTTAATAAAGTTTATACCTATCTTCAATCGTTGTAAAGCTATTTCCAATTATAATAAAATTCCAGAAAAAGTGATAATTAGGAAATATATCGTAAAAATATTAATCAATTAGTTTCCATAGTAACAAGACTTTAAAATTAAAAACAACCATCCTAGAATTAAAAAAAAACAAAAAGCAACCTACAGTCATACGCAAATTAAAGGAAAAGTAAAAATTAATTTTCTATTAAGTAGGTGGTAATAAATGCTGAAAGTGTTGTCCATTTACCTCCATGGAACAATAAATATTTTTTTCATATGTATTTCTTAAATTTTCAAGCATGTAAGAAATTATTTTTCTACGTTCAGCCGTAATCAGCTCCCGAAGATCTTAAATAGAATTTAACTTCGTACTAAAATCTTTACTTTTCAAATACCCCCAAAGAAAGTAATCTAAAGAACTTAAGTCCGGAGATCTCGGCGATCACTCAATGGGGCCTCGTCTGCCGATCCATTGATTCGGGAAATGCGTGTCCAAAAACTATCGTACTGAAGCCACGTAGTGCGGTGGTGCACCATCTTGTGGGAAATAAATATCATTTTCATTAGAATTAACGCTATTTTCTATTATTTCGGTAATTCGTGGTTCTATTGTATTTTCTAACATGTCCAAGTAAGTCTTGCCCGTCAAGTTTCTAGGAATAAAAGAAGGTCCTACAATATGATTTACGAAAATGCCGGCCCACACATTTATTTTTTCAGGAGATTTCGGTTGTACCTCTCGAATCACATGTGGATTTGAGTCACTCCAATATCGACAATTATTTCTATTTACAGCACCATGTAAATAGACCGTACACTCATTCGAGAAACAAATATTAAATAACATGATTGCATTGTTGATTAAAAGTTGGGACACAATCGTCTTCATGAAGCTCATGGACAAGTTTTATCTTATACGGGTGAAATTAATTGTCTTTCAAAATTCTCTGTGCTGTTAAGCATGTAAATCCTAAAGAAGTAGCCAGTCCACGAGTGCCTTGGGTGTCGTCAAGTGCTACGTGTTCCATCACTGATAATTCTGCGACTTCATTTCTAACTGGTCGATTTTTTAATGGCAATTACGGCGAATATTAGATAAAGATCCAGTTTCTTCAAATTTTCTCATTAATTAGCCACATACTCATCGTTAATATTTCTGTCTGAATGTAATGCATTAAAAAACCGGACAGTAGCTTTTGTAATGCCCCCATTTTAATAATAGAGTATTATTATTTTTACTATATTTATCAGAACTAGGTAAGTTTACAATTTGAAATCAAAGACAAAGTTTTCCTATGACATATGATGACACTGATGCTATATGTTTTCTTGATGGTATCCATGATTATTATTTTTAGCCATGCAATCGATTATTTTAAGTATTGAGTTAAGTTGGTCAAATTTTAACATAAACTTAAATAACTTTACAACGATTAAAGATAGGTATAAACTTTATTAACAAAAGTTACTAAAAACCTCATAGATAATCCAAAATTTTTAAAAATTGGGGTTTCAATTTAAAAATATTAAGTGTAATGCAATATCTTATTTTTGGACCACCCTGTATTGTACGACTATAGATAAAAATGCTCCCCCATAGAAATCAAAATTGACGTGTCCGAGCGTTTTTCCCAAAATATACCAGGAGTCACAAATAAGGGTGCGACCTTTTCGTTGGGCCACCCTGTATGTAGTACCCCGAAAAGATCACCCAATTTTGCAGAGTCGATACCCCTGACACAAAAGGCTAACCCCCCCCAAAAATTATTCCTGGCTACGGCTTTGGTTTAAGTAAAACTTGTTTAACTTTAGATTTGAAGACTGAAATGCTCTGTATGGTTTTAATGTCATGGGGCAGGTGGTTATACAGTTTGGATGGCATAATTACGCAACTGTTGGCCGTAAGAGAGAGATTGTGTTGTGTTATTAAGATATCGGATATATTTCTCAGGTTGTACTCTATGTTCCTGTCCGAAAACCTAACAGTTAAGTGTGGGTTTTCTTTAATATGTAAAACACAAGACAAAATATACATAGATGGTATTGTTAAAATCTGTAGTTTCTTAAAAAGTTCTCTACATGAGTCTCTTTGAGATTTAAAAAGAATAGTTCTTATAATGCGTTTTTGAACTAAAAAGAGATCCTTGACACCTGCTGAACTTCCCCAACAAATAATACAGTAATTTATGGCAGAATAAACATGTGCGTAATAGTACATTTTTAAAATGTCAATGTCTACAAAATTGCGAAGATTTCGCAGAACGTAACACTTGGTAGATAATTTTGTGCATAAGTTATCTGTATGTTTAGTCCACTTTAACTGTGAGTCCATGTGCAACCCCAAGGATAAGGATGAGTCCTTCACCTTAAGTGATTTTCCATTTATGTGAATGTAAATACTGTAATTCTTAACAGTTGGGAAAAAATGTACAATTTCTGTCTTTGACGCATTTAAACTTAGGCCGTTTAATTGACAATATCTCCGCATCTCATCTGCACAGATACTGGCAGCTTCAGACAGTTTCTCAATACTTTCCGAACTTATTGCGATAGTCGTATCATCCGCAAACTGTGAAACATTACAATTTGTAAGATAGGTATTTAAATCATTTATAAAAAGAATAAATAGTAAGGGGCCCAATGTACTCCCTTGAGGAATTCCCAGATCAATGGAAGAAGGCTCCGATTTAAGCAAATTACCCTTTACGTTAATCCTAACACTTTGAGTTCTTCCTCGTAGTAAATAGGTATAACAAAATTAATTTTATATTTTCATTGCTACTTTTTTCGTTTTACAAGATAGTGTTATTAGATTTACACACGTTTTGTCTTTGAGCTGCCATCATCAACTTTGTTTTTTTAAATACGGCCCCGGATTTTAAAACGTATTTTAAAAGCTTTAAGAATCCTAAAAACAATTATGTATAACACTTATTCAAAAAAAAACCTGTTATTGTTTTCCTACCAAAAATCTATTCTCTCTCTCTCTCTCTCTCTCTCTCTCTCGTTCTCTAACACATGGTTTCTCATGAAAATTGCCATTAATATAAATTTTTCGAATAATTGCGATGCATTATTGATTTTGGGACCTTAGAAGCTTTTTAAATCCAGGGCCGTATTTAAAAAGACAAAGTTGATGATGTCAGCTCGAAGACAAAACGTCGGTGTGTAAATCTAATAACACCGTCTTGTAGAACAGAAAAAGTAGCAATGAGAATATAAAATTTATCTTGTATGTTTATTTAAATAGAGTCAAAAAAATAAAATTAAAATGAAATTGAAAATATTCGTTTTATTTCAAAAACCACTTAGAGTTTTTAAATTTTTAAGGTGGCATCTTGATTAGCATCAAATTGCGCAACTTTGCCTCCATTTAATCGACCTCGTATCTCTTTAAGTTTTTGAAATGCCAATGATAAGAATCGAATTTGGGACACCCGTATATGAGGAAGCTCTGTATTTCTTAGAATACAGCAACTTTTTTAATTTGAAAAATGTACACAAACATTGAACTTAAGTGATACTTCCCATATGCCACGCATATGTACCACTTGATAACACATTTTATTAACACTATCAAATTAATGTTTGTTTCTAATTGCATTTCTTAAACACATTCTGTGTGAAATGACACCAAAATGTATTTTAATCTCTCTTTAATTTCCGCTTTAGTATTACTTACTATAAATTTAACGAATTCTTATCAAGAAAAAATAAATTTAGAGGCGCTGAACAATTACAGTGAATTTTTAAATTTCGGCGACAAAAAATTGCACAAAATTAAAAGCGGGAGAAATTTGGAAAATGCGATTTTTAAGTCAAAATTGGACGTTTTAGGTGAAATTTTTAAGACACATGTTGATTTCTTTAAAGTGTCTGAGAAGTTAGATATAGTTTTTTGGTGGACGCTAGTTCTAGTGTGGGGGATTATAATTTTAAAAGTGAGTTAAAGTTTATTAAAAAATTGCTAAGTGATATAACCGTGGATTACAATCATACAAGAGTTGCCGTTGTTACATTTAGTTCTCCAACCAACACTGTAAGTATTTCTTACAATTATTATCAAAGTTTTTAAAGGTTTTATTAAATCGCTTTAAATTTATTAAGTATGGCTATCTAGGTACTATAAATTCGGACTAGAATATATATTTTTTAAAGCGCTTTCCGCAATTACTAAGTTCTTAAATTCGCTCCAAGATGAAAGCCAAATGAGAGCAGGTTTTTGGTCACGTGAGACTCGGCACAAGTAATAAAAGAACACCCAAATTAATTTAGCATATCCTTGAGGTTTTCACTAAACCCAACTTTTGGAATATTCTTGTTTATAAATTGACCTAAAATTTCCCTCCACTCAGATGATCAATATTCACAAACTCTATATGAATTTTTCTCAACAATAGTTATTTTCCTAACAAGTGAGCAAAGTGATACTTTTCCGCACGCGACTGCCGTTCCGCTTCGCGTCGTTCGGGCAAGCAGTCAAGTGCGGAAAAGTCACTTTGCGCAAGCGTTAGGAACAAAATTTTTCCTACGAGCGTCAGATAATACCAATATTAAAGCAATAATTATTTTTTAAATTATGTCTAATCTGAAAGAACTACTACAACATATTTATAAATGGGAATTATTTGTTGATAACATTTACAACAAAAAACAGTTATTAGCATATTGTAAATTAATTGCAGAACCTGTAATTTCATTTAGCGGGTGGCTTATGGAAGCGCTTATTGTACGGCTTGATGAAGGTTGACTTAGCTCAGGAGGGGAGTTGTTCATGGTCAATATTTTATTCGACATATCCTTTTTCTGATTTGTGGATTCATCAATGTAGCTCTCAGCTACAGCCGTTAATTTCCAGCCCCCAAGTCGCTTGACATTGGTAATTCCTTCTCCAGAATCCGCTAACATAGTCGCAGAGGATCGACGAAAACTATGTCCAGTGTACTCTTCTGGATTTTTTAATTTTAGGTATGCAGCAATTTCTGAAGGCATTTTACCTATTGAATTTATTCCCACACATTGCGTACTGCATGCTCCTTGTTTATACTGGACAAAAAAACGTCTGTATGGGGTATGTGGTTTTCGCAAATTTGCATATTTACGGTACAATTGCAGATAAAGTCCGTTATTTATTTCATCGGACACTACAAAGATTCTGGAAGTGTTATTTTTACTGTCAGGAATTTTCACCACTATTAAATTTTCATTATCCTGTATGACATCAATCATTATTTTTGTAAGTTCATCTCTCCTACAAGCACCGGCTAATCCAAAAATTGTAGCAACTTTTATTAGAAGGTAAATATTCAGGTGCTTCTTTCATGAATCTTAAAACTTCTTCTTTGCTGAAATTTTTTGATATTTTTGGCCGGTATCCCACGTTTTGGTGTTTAAGTAGTGATGTTACCTTGAAATATGAACTTAAATCAAGGTTCCTTTTCACTTTGAGGACACATTTTAACTTAGAGTACTTACTCCATGAAGTATTAGGTTTATATGTTTTTTGCAAATCCGCAAAATAGGCCAAGAACACTTCTTCTTTGATACTTTTTGTCCCCTTGCTGGAGCACCAGTTTTCGAAATGACTATATTGATTCTCATATTTTTCACGAGATTTTGCTGGTAATAAATTCAAACTTACGGTATTAGCTGCATCCAGGATAGAATCTGGTAGCTCCTCATCGCAACTACTCATTTTAAGGATTTTTATTTAATTAAAAAAAGATACTATGACGCCTTTTCATTAAAAATGCTTGTTTGTATTGAAATTAATTTGTGCAATTGATTGTTCATATGGAAACGAAGAAAAAATCTGACATGTGTTAAAATCACCAAGATTACATATTGTTGCTTGACTTGTCAC
Organism: Listronotus oregonensis; assembly: GCA_019359885.1. Lineage (NCBI taxonomy): Eukaryota > Metazoa > Arthropoda > Insecta > Coleoptera > Curculionidae > Listronotus > Listronotus oregonensis. The sequence continues at coordinate 66,965 of JAHBCN010002293.1, forward strand.
AATCATTTATTATTATTAGACAGGGTAATAAAAAAAATGTTTTTGTTGTGTTTTAGTTGAAATATTGAAAATGACGAAGTAACACACAAAAAAAAGAATAAACTAAAACTTGCAATGGCTCGTATATTGCATGAAATAGCCTACAATTACTAAAATACATATAAATCTTGCTTACCTGTAAGATTTTAGTAGTTTACTTTTCGCCGTGCGTAAAAGTGGACTTTTCCGCACGCTCGTAGTAAAAATATGTTTATACATACAGAGTGTAACATAAATATGAAACGCTCAAAATACCTTCCACACCGTTTATCGAATTTTTATGAAACTTCATAGGTTCGAAATTACGCCGTATCGGTGAGCTCGGCGTCATTGCCAAGTTTACCGTTTTTCTGAAATCGAATGGAACTGGGTTTTTTTAAACGAAACACCCTGCCTTTGATTAAGTTTTTGATTTCTGCTTAAAATTGTGTATACTTTTTGTATAAAGTATTTTTTTAACGATAACAGTTTCTGAAAGAACTAAGAGTAATACTTAAAGTGTTTTACCTACAATTACCTGCACATGTAAGCTTACCTGGAATATCTGACAATATCGACTTTTTTACACAAATTATTTTCACAAAATAAATCATTTAACTGAAACCTAAAGAATCGAAATTTTAATGATACTGGGTTATGGAGACAGAATGAGATCAGAACAAGAAGTTTGTAATATTTTTAATGACAAATATCCTGACAGAAATCCGTTAACAAAATCTACTGTAAGCAAAGTTTTTAAAAAATTCTGTGAATCTGGACACGTAAAAGATGCTGCACACTGTGGCCGACCTAAAAGTTCAACAGATGGTGATAAGGCTCTGAACGTTTTGTTGAGTTTAGAGGAAAATCCCCACCTTTCTACCAGAATATTGGGAGAAGAAAATCACATTTCCCATATATCAGTAGACCGCCTGCTAAAAACCGAAAAGTTTCATCCCTACAAAATAAGACTGGTACAAGAGCTCTCAGAAGACGACTATGACAGACGCTTGCAATTTTGTGAAATTATGATGAAGCGCTGCAACGCCAATCCAGATTTTGGCCCACCCATAGTCTTCTTTAACGAATTAACCTTTTTTCTAAACGGAACTGTTAATAGACATAATTGTCGTTATTGGGCCAGGGAAAACCCTCACTGGAAACGCGAAAATCACACCCAGTTCCCTCGAAAAGTAAATGTTTGGCTGGTATAATAGGTCGAAGGATAATTGGCCCATTCTTCATGGAAGATACGTTAAATGGAGGAAGATACCTGCAGCTTTTAAGAAATGAAATTGTCCCGGCTCTTGTGCAACTATTTTCAAATAATCGTAAGTTGTGTTAATTTAATTTTTTTACTACTACACTCGCCTACGGCTCGTCCGACAAACTTTTCCATTAATAAAAAAAGTAAAACTTTTCTTTTTTTTTATTATTTTAAAATAATATTTTACGCCAGGGGTCTCCAAACTTTCCAGCCTTAGGGCCATACTGATTACTCCAGTAAGTTCCGAGGGCCAAAACCATATTATCATTGTTGCCGGTGGTAAGAAGTGAAATAGTCCACTGATGAAAAAAAAAGTCCGAAAAAGTACACAACGTTTAAAAAGGCTGCAAATCGGACTAAAGTCCGCAAAACAGCAACACTGCATATTATTAATTTTCCCCTGTCATTATCTGTCAATTTCTAGATTAGTCATAGTCGTATTACAACTGAGGGAAAACCAAAAACATGAGTGGGAAAGATAAAGGAGTGGTCGCTCTTGTGTCAAAGGCTGTAGAAAATGACGGTGGTTCAAAACCATTAGTCTTACATTGTATCATTCATCAACAGTCTTTGTGGGAAAATGTTTGGATATGTCTGACGTTCTGGAAAATCATACCAACTGTTAATTTTATCGATCTTTTGGGCTGAATCACCGACAATTCCGACAATTTATTGAAGAGATTGGAGAAACTGACTTACCTTATCCTTACTGCCGTACGCTGTGATCGCAATTTTTTTGAATGAAAAGCATCGTCCTCTTACTGAATTACAAAACAACGCATGGCTGTGGAAGTTAGCATTCTATGTTGATTTGACAAAACATGTGAACGAACTGAATTTGGGATTGCAAGGAGAAAACCAGCATCTTCCTGATTTATACACTAATATAAAATCATTCCGGAAGAAATTGAGACTGTTTCAATCACAACTACGAAGTAAATGTTTTTCACATTTTAAAACATGTGAAATATTCAGCCACACTACTGAGACTGAGTTTCTATCGATTTTGCAATCGAAACTTTAGGTCTTTGAAGATAAATTTTGATACTCGTTTCTCGGACTTTGATGCCATTGCGAATCAAATTAAGATTTTCAGAATCCTTTTGATACTAACGTTGAAACCCCTAGCCCCGAAACTTCAAATGGAAATGATTGATCTACAATGCAGTGATATAATTAAGAACAAATATCAAAACTCATCTTTGTTGGAATTTTATAAGAGTCTTCTACTGATACAATTTGATAATTTGCATAAATTTGCTCGTGGTCTGTTTTCTGTTTTTGGTACTACTTATTTGTGTGAGAAAGCCTTTTCCAAAATGAAGTACACAGAAAATATTTACAGATCGAAATTAACTGATGAGCATCTTAAATCTCTTTTAATAATTGGTACAAGTAAAATTAGTCCACAACTATAAACTATTGTCAGTGGAAAATCTCAGTTACATAAATCTCAGTATTTCATATGTCATTATGTTTGTTATAAGTTATGTGATTATTTAAAATGTATAAAATGTTAGTTGGATTCATTTCAATAATTTGTCAGTTATTATATACTGAAGTTAAATTTGCTGCATATTATACATGTCTTTACAATTCTGTGTTTCTTTATCCAACTTATCACAAAAAGAATAACAATAAGCCTACAAGAATGTTATGAGTTAGCGGAGTTAGCCCATGACCATATCAATGTAGATGTCATATTAATAATTATTCAACATAAAATTAGAATACTTCAGTAAACTAAATTTAATTTGCTATAAAAATTATCTGTTCTCTAAAAGGAGTTTTCAAGTATACTAGCTCTCCGCGGGCCGGAGAAAATCTGTCCGCGGGCCGGGTTCTCGGGCCGTAGTTTGGAGACCCCTGGAATAGACCAAAGCCCGGGCGTAGTCAGGATTTCCTCGTAACTCATTCCAATCCTCTAAAATTTTATCCTTAATCGTTACATTTTCCCTATTTATTTTTTTAACTAATAAGCCCCAAACATTTTCCATAACATTTAAATCCGGACTACGTGCGGGCCAGGGTAAAACCCTGATACGTTGCTGCTCCATCCATTCATCGACATGTCGGCCCGTATGAACGGGACGCATTTTTACAGATCCTATACACGTTCAGCGATGCGAATTGCCGAAGATAGCCGAATGATATTTTTACCAATCCTAGCTGATTTCAGCAGGTCGCGCTGAATAGTTTACTGAAACTAAATTTAATTTGCTATAAAAATTATTTGTTCTCTAAAAGGAGTTTTCAAGTATGCTAGCTCTCCGCGGGCCGGACAAAATCTGTCCGCGGGCCAGATGTGGCCCTCGGGCCGTAGTTTGGAGACCCCTGTTTTAGGCAATAATCAAGCACCAAGTGACGAAATATGGTTTCAGCAGGATGGAACTCCACCTCACTATGCCCGTAATGTTTGGCTATGTATCTAAATAATGTTTTTTTGGAGATGGATTGGACGTAGGGGCACAATCGAGTGGTCAGCTCGGTCTCCGGATTTGTCGCCCCCCGATTATTTCTTGTGGGGCCACCTAAAAAATGTTGTTTTTAAAACCAAGCCCACTGACCTTGATAATTTAAATTAAGGATAGCAAGAGAATTGAGGAAACTGACAGCCTTCTAATGTTTTACATGCTTTTACGCAGAACTTAGCTTATTTCCAGAAAGTAAATGGGCAACATTTTAAGCATCTGATTTAATTTTGTTATGTTATTGCCACCTGAATTGTTTATTCTTGTATTTGTAGGTAAAATACATTAAGTATTACTTTAATCTTAATTCTTTCAGCAGAAACTGTTATTGTTAGAAAAAAATACTTTATACAGAAAGTATACACAATTTTAAGCAGAACTCAAAAAGTGAATTAAATACAGGGTGTTCCGTTTAAAAAAACGAAGTACCATTCGATTTCAGAAAAACGGTAAACTTGGCAACGACGCGGAGCTTATCATTCGATCCGGCGTAATTTCGAACCTATGAATACATAGTTTCATAAAAATTTGATAAACGGTGTGGGAGGTATTTCGAGCGTTCCATATTTCTGTTACACTCTGTATGAAAACATAACATAAGAATAATAAAATATAGGTAAGATTATGACAATTCTCGCAATTTTTATTCGGAAGAAAAAATGAACGGAAACATCGCAAAGTTTATAAAAGAACGTGCCTAAATTTACTCCGTTCTGTCTATTACACAGCCCCACAAAAAAATGTCGAGATCCGTGGATCGGACCATGATGTTCACATCTATTTTTGACGCTAAATCAAATCCTACCTCAAAGGCCCTACACGTCTAGGATTGGCCCCAGAGGCCAAAAACTACTCGTAGATAGAAATCGTTTTTTCCCTACTAAAATTTACCTTTAGGACCAAAACTACCCCCGGGAGGGGTGGAAAATCAAAGTTTGGACGCCGGAATCGCAACGGTGGTATTCTTATGTACTTATCAAAACTGGATCCGAATTTGTAATTGAAAACTGTTTACCCTACTGTAAAGCACCCCAGGACAAAAACTACCCCTAGGAAGGGGAGGAAAATCGAGTTCTGAACGCCGGGATCGCAACTGTGGTACTCTCAAGTAGTCTTTTGCAACGCTGGATCCGAACTGTGATCTAACCAGAACTCGATTTTCCACCCCTCCCCAGGTGTAGTTTTATTCTTAGAGGGTAAATTTCAGTAGGGTAAAACTTTTCGATCACAAATTCGGATCAAGCCTTGAAAATTACATTGAAACACCATGATTGAAATCCATCTTCCACCCCTTTTAGGAGTAGTTTTCGGCCTCTGGGCAAATCCTGGAGGGCCCTTTTTCCCTAGGCGGATTCGTTTTCGCCCGAAAAATCTTAAAATATTATGGTCCGGCCACGATCTCAACTTTTTTTGGGGCTTCTTTAAATAAAAGAACTATTAAGGATGTAAAAAGGCAAAGCTCCGACCAGGGTATAACTAGGTGTCAGCATTATGCATTCCTTTACAATTCCTATAAAGAATCCAGATTTTAAGAATGTGCGCGGGATAATGCAATGAGATTATGTTCGCTGTCGCGAAAAAAATCTGCCATTTTTATTTAAAAGTAAGAAATGGGACTCACATCAAATATATACCAACCACTGATATTCTCAAAGAAGACACTTTGATAAAAAAAAATTCATTTTGCAATTTGTAAAAAAATTAATTTTTTGCAGCGCTTCCAAAGAAAATTCTTTGGAAGTTTTAAAACTAAATCCTCTATTTGATTTTTTGTGTGAATTTTATCAAATTTTATTATTTAGTCACAAATTTAAAAAAAAAAAAAAAATGCATTTCTCTAATTTAAACGCATTTTAAAAGATTTGCAAAAAAAATTTGGGAAAGTAAAATTTCACCTAGAAAAATATATACAAGGTTAGTCTGTGATGTGAGACCTTTATCGCTTTAAATATTCAAATTGAGAAAAAATATTTTACGCAAAAATATTTTGCTTGTTGCTGCTCTCTGCGAAAAACGTTATGTATAAAGGGTGTATTGTATCAGAAAGTCAGTACATCGACAAATTTCTTTTTTTTTTTAATGACTGTGTAAAATTCTAGATACTTTTTATTTAGCATATCATATCCCTATATTCAATTGTTTACGAGATGTTTGCATTTAAATACAAATTTAGAAGGGAAAAATCCGCTTATCTCTTAATGTTGTTTTACGTTGCTATGGTTTTAGCGGTTTTTGTAGAGTGACAAAACAGTAGAACTAGGTTAAACCTTATACAAAAAAAAAACGATTTAAACAATTTTCTTACAGATTAATAAAACTGCTTTTAACATTTTAAGCTAGTTACTATGGTTATTATGCTACTCCTTAAGAACCACCGGAACCATAGAAACGTAAAACAACATTAAGAGATTAGCGGATTTTTCCCTTCTAAATTTTTATTATATATAATATGCTAAATAAAAAGTATCTAGAATTTTATGCAAAAAACAATAATGTAAGAAAAAATGTTGGGAGTCATTTAAAAAAATAAACTTTGTCCTTGTACTGACTTTTTTAATACACCCTGTATACATAACGTTGTTCAAAAATGGAGCAGCAAAAAATATTTTTAAATTTTAAATGTTCATTCGAATATTTAAAGCAAAACGGTTCTTCAGGCTTACCCTGTTAAATTTTTCCGAAATTTAGGATGTTATGCAAATAGAGGATTCGCTTTTAAAACTAAGATATATTTTGAGGGGGAGGGGGGCAACAAATTGGGGATCTACAATTTTTTAAGATACGATACAGATACCCTACAAAGTATAAAATAAGAAAAAAAAATTTAGGTTGTTAATCAATATATTTTTTCCACTTCATTTTGTGTCTGGTATTTCGCTACTGTTTTTATTAATAATATTTTATATTTGATAACTTCAACCTGAAAAAAATTGTAGGTCTCTAATTTGTTTCGTGCCTAATTAATTTTGTCTGTGTTTGTAAATGTTGTGTGTATTTAAAAAATATTATTTTATAAATTTAAGTCAGTTTGTTTTTGGAGTCGATTTAATTTTTTATATAACCTTTTCATGTTCATTTTAAGTAAAACTCTAATTTTTTGATGGTACTAGACAATGTTGTTGTTTCACTAATACTAGTTTCTGTTGACTAAGTATCTTAACCGCTAGCAAGTAAATTCCTTAACCAGTACCTAGTCTAGTCAGTATTTACTCAATAGCAGATACTTAGTAAACTAAAATGTTGGGTACCAAAGACAATAATATACAAGTTAAAAGTAAACGAAGACACGATCCTATCATTCTACTTAATACCTTGGTCGAGAAATATACACTTGGTTGAGTTTACACACCTAGAGACCGAACATAAATCTCTTAGTTGCCCAAACCATGGCAAGCAATTCCTTGTCGATTGTTGAATATTATTTGTCACTTTCTACGTATCTTTGAGAAAGAACTGCCCTAAAAAAGTAATTTAACTTAATTTTCACCAATTTGGGATAAAACTTTAAAAATAAACACTTTTTTTGCAAATTTCAAAATTATAAATTTAAAAAAAAGAAAATTCTTTTTGGTAGAATTAAATAAATTCTCGTGTTAGTAAAAATAAGTACCTACGATATCGTATCGAAAAAAATGTTAACTATATGTCGCATCTTTTTATTTTAATTTTGTTTTAATTTTTTTTTCTTAAGCGTTCTTTAGGATTGTAGACTATGTATGTATCCAAATCATACCGTATGTTTATCGTTTTGCTTATCGAGCCATAAGGGACCTTTCCCTCTTTTACAGGAATTTACACTACCAACACGAACACTTTTATGCATTCTTTTTACAGTTCATCAGGAGAAGCCCCTAACTTCTCACTCTTTGTTCGATCTATCACTAAATTTTCTAAACTACGAAACCTTTCTGCTTGACCTTCATACGAATATTACTCTATATTAACTAGTTTTCTTTTATACATGACGAACTTTTTAGATAAAGAATATTGATGATATCAGTGATCCTTCCACAGAACACAATAAATGTCTCTTGCTGAATGAACAGTTAATGAATATCGAGTATAAGGGCGGAGAAACTTACACTATAGGAGCTTTTCAAAAAGCAAAAGTAAGTAAAACATAATTTCACCCAAAGCTAGGTTATAAATTTTTTCATTCTATATTTTTGTTAAATAAACCACTCAATTTCGGACTTGTTTTTGTCAGCATCGCTCATATTTTGACACCCTTGATATTTAATTCGGTAATAAGAATACTTTTCAAATTCATACCAAATCTTATACCTTTAGGGAGAACGATAATAAAGTTATGAAAGTTGTTTGTTAAACATCTTTTTGATCGTCACTTTATACAACTGCCTTTTTAACTGTAACTAATATAATTACAAAATACAATTTTACTTTTAGGAAATATTTTTAGCTTCACATCGTAACGACTCCAAAAAGGTCATATTTTTGGTAACTGATGGTTATTCAAGTGGAGGTAGTCCAGTTCCCATATCAAATGAATTAAAAGATAATCAAATTTCCATTTTTACCATTGGCATTCGAAATGGTAATTATAAGGAGCTTTACGAACTGTCTTCCACACCCGGGCAATTTTACAGCTATCTTCTGGATAGTTTTGAAGAATTTGAGAGTCTAGCTAGAAGAGCACTTCATGTTGGTAAGAAGAAATAACTTCTAAAATATTTCCCACAATAAACACGGAATATATCTGGGCTTTACCTTGTGTTTAGTGTCAAATAACTTATAATCTTTTTTAGACTTATCAGCAGGAGATTATATACCACTGGGTATCAGTAAACCTTGTGATAAACTTTGTGAAACTGGAGATTGCTGTGATCAGAATGCTTTATGTACTTGTGGCACAACCACAGGACATTATTCCTGTATTTGTCAACCTGGATTTTATGGATCCGGACTGAAAAACAACTGCTTACGTAAGAAATGTTATTAGATAGCTTGTAAGCAATGCAAATGTAAATGTTTTTATGTCTTTAAGGCATTAAGGGTCTTTCTATTCAAAGAAAACTATCTTTTTAACTCCTTATAGTTCAGGATGGTTTGATGTCATCGTGGGTATCATAAGACAGCAGATTTCACTTTCTAGAAACTCTACAGTTAATATGGGTTAAAAAATACTACAGCAGCTTTTAGAATCTTGTGTTAAAAAAGCGCCATTTGCTTTATTAAGGACTTTACTCTCATTAGAAAGCTTTCTCCGCTTGCTTACTAATGAGCTTTAGGGATTCTGTTTTCTTTCAAAGAAATTACCACAGATGAAAAATTTAAAAGCGTAATTAATCCCCAAACAAAGTGTTGTTATGCCTTCCTCCACCTACTAAGTATCTAGACTGGAGTCTAAACCTGCTGTCTTTAAACCCCTCCTCCTTCCAAATTCCTAAAATGTCTTATTTTTCTCTTTATTTTAGCTTGTCCCACAGGAACCTATTCAGATGGACCAAGTTTGTGTCTACCTTGCCCAGATGTGCACCATACAACCATACCTCCTGCATTTGGCATAGAAAGTTGTGTTTGTAAAAAGGGATTTCAATCCGATCAAAATGGCGGATGCAAAGGTAAAAAAATTGGCATGACGCACTCTTTTTAAAGTGTTTTCATTTTATTATAGATAGCGGTAAAATTATCCAATTTTAGTTCTAAAATGTCCAAAAATAACCGCCCCTGAACATGGATACATTATTAAAAAGAAAGAGTGCAGTAATGTTCTAAACAGTGCCTGTGGAATCAGATGTGAAGTAAGCTACACTTTGGTAGGCAGTAGTATAAGGTTGTGTCAGGAGAATGCTACCTGGAGCGGCTCAGAACCCTCATGTGAAGGTAATATTGGAATAATTTAAAACACTTTGAAGTATGCTTCAGAACTAGTATCTAATAATTGCTGCTAAAAGTATGTTCAACTCTTTTTAAAAAATCTTTATATTCGTAATAAAATATACACTTTTTGCAATAATAAAACACGGGCTCGTGAGGAAAATATATTTTTTTTAATTTAAAATAAAATACCTACATATTCTTAGCTATTATACCAAAGGTCAAAATGTTATCCTTTCACATGTATGTACATTTGTGCCTGGTAAATCTGATTCGAACCCGCTAAATTTACTTTTTTTATTATTTAAGTCCCAAAATAGTTACAAGTAATGTTAAGGCGATTTAACAACTCAGCAGTTGTGCCTACTTTAGTGCGATAAATTTCATTTTGTAAAAATACTCATTAATGAGAGTCATAAAATTATGTTAAATACTTTGAGTAAATAATTATTAATATTGATCATGTTAACAATTTTTGAAACAGACAAAACTAAGTAAGCAAAAACTCAAATTATTTAAACAAAATTTTAAAAAATGTCTAAAAATTGGTAATAAATTCACGGCTTAAATGTCTTTATATTGTTAAAATTGCATGACAGAGTGACGCACTATTTAATAAACCCATCGATTTTAAGTTCACAAAATACAACTACGAGCTTCTTTAACTTAGTTGGTGACATATTAAGCCAAGGCATTACCAAACTCAGTGGTGTGTCACCTATCTTGATCGGAAATCGTACTAAAAAAATAATGCATAGTAGTCGATTATAGAAAAATCAATAATAAATCAATAGATGATCGATATCCTCTCTCAGACATAACCGATATTTTTGATGAACTCGGTTGTTGCCAAATTTGTTTCACCATCGAAAACAAGCACTATTAATATCAGCGTAAGCCCTTCGCAGTAAAAAGTCTTGATCATTGTATCATTAGTATCAATGACCCTTTTAGTAAGATATCTTTGGCAATTTATGTTAATTAATGTTTAGTTATTCCAAACTTCTCAAATTGGATTTTAAAAAAATGTCTTTTAGTTTGATCATAAGTTGGTTACATAATTTTACATTTTGATATTCCAAACTCTAATTAAAATATTTAAAACATCCTTCAATTTTAGTCAAAACAATTTGGTAAATATCGCGCTAGACATTGATAAGTGCAGTAAAATTTATATCCAACATTAAAGTTGTATTTTTATTTCACCACAAAGTGTAGCATACCAAAGAAATAAAGATACTATTATAAATGCAAAGACTGGATAACAAGTCAAAAAAATCAACATAATAAAATAGTTTTCTTATTAAGCATATATTTTTTTAGTAAAAACCTGTACTAAATTGCCAACCCCGAAATATGGTTCTGTGAAATGCGAACAAACGGACTTAGGAGTAACTTATGACAAGTCGGAGAAAAATTTTCCTGTTGATACTGTATGCAGTTTTGAGTGTGAAAAAGGCACTGTTTTGATTGGTTCGACGCAAAGAACTTGTTTACCAATCGCACAATGGGATGGACTAAGGACAATTTGCAAACGTAAAAGATTATTTTATATATTTTTTTCCGATGTCAAACGCTAAAACTCATAGGTGCTATTATAATTTAGATTTAAACTGTTATTTTTTTTAGAAATAAAATGCCATAAATTGCCAAAAATTAAATATGGAAAAATCGAACCTCAAAGTTGCACAACAGGAAAGCAGGAATTTGGTAAAAAATGTAAAATAATTTGTAATGACGGATTTAAAGCTGCTGGCCCATCGGAAAAAATATGTGGCGACCACGGATTTTGGAATGGAAAAAATGAAGAGACAGTTTGTACTGGTAATTTAGAAATTAAAACAAAATTTAATTATAAGGAAATGCCAATTGGTGGATACATGGAAAGTATTTTTATTTGTTAAAGAAATCACAGGAGCTTTCAAGTTTAAAAACAAGCATTATCAAGAAAGAATGTATAATCTACCCTAGCTCAAAGAATATTGTTAAATTAAAAGATAGAAATATAAATGATATATTGTTTAAATCTGGGCTAGTCAATGTCAAATGGTCATTTTTTATAAGTCAATACTTAAAAATGTGTACATTAAAGTAAACCATTGTTTTTTTAACTTTGGGCAATTTACGAAGGCTAAGTGCTTAGGAATTAACGTACAATGGCTGTCTTATGAAAGCAAGAGGCAGTTTATTAACACGATACTTAAAAACTTAAAGGTTTAAAGCCAAACTTTTACTACATTTTTTGCAGAATAAAATTTTTTGAAATAAAGATATTTTCCGCTGTAAAATATGCAATACCTTTTTACCATTACTATATAAAGAAGGCTTTCTCGTTCGAAAGATCCTGGGTATTTTAAACTGGGAAGTTTTATGTGTTTCAGTATTTTTATTATTAAACCCACTTTATACAAAATATTTTTAGATGTTACTCCTCCTATTTTGGAATGTCCTAAAATATTACCACAAATACCATACCAGGCACTGCTTATGGGCAAGTATTTTGGATTGAACCCAATGTCACAGGTATTTTATTTACATATGTCATCTTTAGGCTTACTATCACTTGATAAAACGCACAATATGTTAAAATTTATTACTATTTTAGATAATTCAGGTCTCGAAGTATCCCTATGGATTAAACCAAGTATAGTTAATATCACAGACTACAAATTTGCTATTGGTGTGACGTCTGTTACATATTTTGCTCAGGATGTTTTTCAAAACACAGCAAAGTGTAAATTTTTTGTTGAAGTTCAAGGTCAGTCAGTTGTAGGGTGTATTTTAAATTGTAAATGTATTCTTCACCTATTACAGAAAAATTCCTTTATTAATATATTTATGCATATTGGATCATCTTCTATAGTTCCTATATTTTGAATTTATATATTATCCCAAATTTTTAGATAAAGAACCTCCAACAATCGAAAATTGTATAGACCCTCCAACATTTTTAATTAACTCGAAGACTGAGGAGACTGTTATTTCTTGGGATGAACCAAATATTTTTGACAACTCCCAGAACGTATCCGTTACGAAAAGCCACGACTTTGGAGTTTTTAGTGTAGGAACTACGTTGGTGACATATACGGCAAGAGATCCGTCAGGAAATCTAAATATTTGTAAGATAAATATTACAGTTGAAGGTAAAAATACAGTAATGTTTTAAGACTTTGTAATAGTATGTTTCCTAACAAGTGCAAAAAGTGAAGTATGTCGCAAATTATATCTCTTTCTATATTTTTAGAATCGCATTGCACTGAATTTAGCACTCCTCCTAATGCCAAATCAGAATGTTTGGACCAGTCAGATGGTGTTAAATGTCTTATTACTTGTGAGGAGGGTTACGCCATACCTCTGCAAGTTTCGAGTACTACAACTATGGAAAATAGTACTAGCTTTCTATGTAATCACGCCGATGCTTTATGGTATAATCCTGAAGGAATGATGTTTCCAGAATGTTCTGGTATGCATATTGTAGCCTAATACACTAACAAAACAAAAATAATTCATCTTTATATCCCTAAATAAAGATATAAGAGAAATATATAATGCATTTTTATTTGTAATATAGAAAAATAAATTATAGTTTTCTAAATTGTAAAAAAGAGTTCGAAAATAATTTTGTATTGGGTCTTCCTATTCTTTAATTTATTTTGTTTTTAGTAACTGTTATTCCAGAAAGCACACAAGAAGGTGATGTTGGTGTGTCTTTAGAAAATTCTTCTTGTAATGACACTCAAAAATTTTAGAGGTATTTTTATTTTTGAATTTACCATTTTTGAAATCCCATCTTAATTTCTAAAACTTTTTAGATTGAAAATAACTTAAAATCATCTATCACAAATACAATCTGTACAGGCCAATGTGAAATTGATCTAAAATCGGAATGTGACGTTGAAAAATCTGAAGAAGATAGTAACAAAATCTTGACAAAACGTCGAAGAAAAAGAAGCAACTTCTTTTTAAAAATAGACTTAAAAAACGTGAAACGCAATTGTTGGAGGAGGTACCGCATAAAAACATAAGACACAAGAACAGAAAAAAACTAAATATTAAGTTTCAAGTGAGGGGAAGATATTTTAATGAAAGTAAAGAAGCAGATCTGAAAATTGAAGGGTTAAATAGTACAATCAAGCTCAAAAAAGTTCGATTTACCTGCCCTTCGGGTTTTATTCCTAGAAAAAATAGATGCGGTAAGTCTTTTTACTTAGATTTTTATTGAGCATAAATCCATACAATTTTTTTGTCTTTAATACAATTTTAAATTCAAGTTATCTTTTTTTTCAGTGCAATGCCCAAGGGGAACATTTAAAAATTCAACATTAAATATATGTCAAAGTTGTGATTTTAGTTTTATAGTGATAAGGTCGGACAAACAAGATGTAAAGAGTGTCCACCAAATCATTCGACTAGAAAAATGCACTCCAAAAGTTTTAAGGAGTGTAGAGGTAAGAAAAGATAAAACAAGTCCTAACTTGGTTTTTAATTTAATTTAATCATGTTTTTTTAATTTTTATAATTATGAAAATTTATTTTATTTTATGCATCCTTATACAGTTCAGTTAAAGAGGCCCCGAACTTCCCGCTTTCTTCTTTCCTTCATCCATAGAGTGTCAAAACTATGGAACCTGCTGCCCGCAGAAGTTTTTCCTTCTCCTCCCAATCTCCAATTTTTTAAGTCACGTGTGAACAAACTCCCTTTCACCACACTTAAGACACCCACGGTACGTTAGTACTTAGGCATCAGCCTTCGTGGACTGTCCCAAGATAAAAAATAAAAACCGATTAAATTAGATAATTTATTATCAAAATAATCCCAAAAGTAAAAAAGTATGGAGTACAAATTTTGCTTATATAGTTTTGATATTTTCTTTATTAAAAAAATTTAGATTTCAAGGTATAGACTAGTAGTGCATAATAAATTAAAATTAAGCAGTATAAAAGAAATTAGTAAAAGAAACAAAGATTTGTGTTTAAAATTCCATTTTTTCTAGATTTTAAAATAATAACTTTTTAACTTTATGTATTTTTGAATACATCAAATTATTTTTAGATATGTGTCCCCCAGGAACACATGCCAGAAAGAAAAAAATTAAAATATCCAAACATAAGAACGGCACAGTAGAAAGGGCTACTCTAAGCCCATATTGTAAATCGTGTCCCATAGGAACATATCAACCTGAATATGGAAAAATCAGGTAAAAGTAATATTCTCAGAAATAATTTTCTCACCTTTACATTGTAAAAAGTTTGTGTGCTGCTATTGGTAAAAAAGGTTTTGTTGATTTTTTATGATATACGTTACAAGTCTTTTATTTATTAAAAACATATGGGCAAGAAATTAGAAGTTGGGCTACAGAAAAGTTGCTTTTTCTGCTACTAGCATCGCATTCAACTGTTCTTCATTGATTCGCCAAATGTAATCTTTGTCTGTCCTCAGAATAAAGTACGTTAATATTTATGGCAACCGACATTTTAATTTCCAAGAAAAAGGTTGAAAGTAGTATGGCCAACCCTTAGTGTTTGTGATATAGTGAAGGCGATTATTTGCATATTGTAACATATTTTTGTTATCTGTTTGTTATTTATTATTACTTATCTGTTTTTAAGGTGTATACCCTGTCCTCCAGGCTATACCACTACTAAAGTTCATGCTACAGTGCACATGAATGTATATCTACCGCTACAGAAATGTGCAAGCTAGGAACAAATGTTTGTAACAATGGAAATTGCGTTGTTGTAAATAATTACCAGTTCTCATGTGAATGTTTTAAAACTTTTGTTGGTAAGTCTATAATATTATAAATAATGATTGTTTTAAAAATTGTATTAGGTAAAGTTATTTTCAATTTAAATTATTACACAAAATGAACCGAAATAGGAAAAAGAATAAAGTGTCATTCATAAAATAACAAATTGTGACAATCAAACAAATGTAAATCAGAAATTCTTAAATTATGAATAGCTATTTTAGAATATTAAACTTAAACCAGTTGTTTAATTATTTGTGTTTACTTCATTTAAAGGCCCATATTGCAAAAAGCAAATAACAGCCTGTGACTCTCAACCTTGCTTTAATGGAGCTAGCTGCTCGGCTCAGGCTGAAGGTTTTCACTGTACATGTCCTGAGGGTTTTTATGGAAAATACTGCGAGAATACTATTGAGAAAGAGGTAACTTGTACTTTGGAGTGCAAGAATGGAGGAACTTGTCTGGATACCGGAGAAAATGAATTCATTTGTGCATGCGCAGCAGGTAAAACTCTAAGCTTTCTTCGTTATTTATTTTATTGTAAGCTCTTTAATTTGTCGTTTTGCGTCTAGGATTTTCTGGAGAAAAGTGTGAAACAAAAGTTAGCCACTGTGACAATGTGTTGTGTGAGAACAACAGTACTTGTATAGAGTACGATAACACCTTTAAATGCATTTGTTCTAAAGGATATATGGGACGAAGATGTAACATATTACCATGCGACTATCGACCGTGTGAAGGAAATAGTATTTGTTTAAATCTCCTTGAAGATAATGTTACTAAAAATAGTTACAAGTAGGTATTAGGTCTTGTTTTTAAACACAAAAATATATATATTTTTTTCTTTTTAGATGTGTATGTCCAGAAGGTTATACGGGTTCAAAATGCACGGAAAAAATCGATTACTGTGCGTCATCACCATGTCAAAATAATGGAAAATGTATAAACGAAGAAACTTCATTCAGATGTGAATGTACTAAACTATATTCTGGAAGCGAGTGTCAGTATAAAAGAGATACCAAATATATGTTAAATTTTTCAAGATATGATATTAATGATTTTGTTCGATTAAGAGGATTTAAACATAATCTTACAGGAGGTAAAGATGACTTAACATATTAATACGAGAGAGCAATACATTAATTATGGTTGCTATTTACTTTATTTTTTAAATGTGTTTTAATTTTCTTTTAATTATTTTGAAATATTATTACGGTTTGACATCTGAGAGACTAATAAAACATATTAAATATGTTCAAATTATTGTAAAAACTTTTGGGGTTAAAGAACTTTCCAATTTTTTTGTATTTAACGTCTTAAAATTTCCTGGGATTTTGTCTTGCCAGCTGTGCGCATTGCTTCGGTTAAACATTCCCGATGTAGTAAACGTAGCTTCATCCGTCCAAAGAATCGTTTGAAACAGGGGGAAACAAATTAAAAGCGAAGTACCTTTGGTTCACGTGTTAAATGCTGCACTGGAAGAACGTGACATGGCAGATACTTAAAATATTTCAGTGTTCTCTGAACCGTCGCATAGGTTACTCTTCTTCTTACAGGGCCGTACAGCAAGTCTCTAACTGCGTCACTAATTGACTTCATGGGATTCAAAGTTAAATAATTTAGAATAGCTTGATCCCGGTTTCTTTTTCTCATTGTAGTCCTTTTTCTAATATGTAACGATCTTGTTTCTTTGAATCAGACCTTCAGTTTAAAAATCGTTTTTACTGATATATTTCGGTGGAAATTTGCAACATATCTTCGTTGTGTTTCCCTGGCATTTTCTCCACATTTATAATAGAGAGTTATAATTTGAAGCCGTTCTTCTGATGTAAACCTCATTATAAAACTACTCCAAATAGTAATAAACGTATTTTTTAAATTCTTGACTTTGACAAATAGGTACCTGTGACCTGTGACAGCCAAGTTTTTTCAGGTGAAATTATCCTTATAGTATCATGCAGTTTTTAGAAAAATTTTAATGCCATTCCACGTGTCATTATTTTGACATTAACATCCCCACCCTTTAATTTTGCTCAGGGTACCCTGGAGTATAAATCTTTCTAGGAATATTGTGGATTCTCAGGGTAACCAAATAAAAAATGTCACTGATTGGCTTAATTAATTAAGTAAAAATATCTTATAAACGTTTTTTGTACGTCTTTATCTGCTTTTTAGATAACAGCCTGCCTATGGATGCAAACTTTGGATAATTTTAATTATGGGACTCTTCTTTCCTATGCTACAAGATATACAGATAATGCATTTACCTTAACTGATTATACAGGGTACGTAGTAATAAAAAAGATTTTCAGTCGTCAAGTTTTTTAGCAAAAATGAATAAATTTACACTTTTTTTTTGTTTTAGGTTAGTTTTTTATGTAAATAATAAATACATTGTGACTGACGTACTTTTAAACGATGGCTATTGGCACCACATATGCGCGACGTGGCAAAGTGCCAAAGGAATGTATCAAATTTTTGTCGATGGCAAACTAATGAAAAATGGCACCGACTTGGCACCATACTCTGAAATCGGAGGTAAAAAATAAAATGAAAATAGTATGATACATAACGAGGTGAAAAATGTTTCATTTCTGTCAGGAGATTTGGTAATTTTTAGTTATCGTGACATTTTCCAGACAATAATGAAGCTTTTACCAATGTTTATATATAGTCCAGTAACTGAAGACCTGAAAGTACCCAAAAAATCTGTACAGTTTTTATTTGTGGCGTAATTCTTAGGTCTTTGCGGATGCTTTCGAGCGAGAAAAAGTTTATCACAATTCCGACGTGGGAACACGCTGAAAATTGCCCCCCAAATTCCCAAAAAAGAGTTTCCTTTGAATATCTGCCGAAATATGCGAATTAGAGAATTTTTGATCAGACAAAAAATGAAGATAACCTCGAAATCTACAAAAATGGTTTTTACCATTTTTTTGGCAACACCAATATTTTTCGCAAAAACGGCCGTCGAAAAATCCAGAACATACAGATTTTCCAGAACTCCGGAAACGTCTAAAAAATGCAGATGGGCAAAACAATTTTTTATCAAAACGCAAGACAGATGGCAAAGGAAATTTTCTGGGATCATTGAACACTTGCTTAGGTCTAATTATAAAAAAGAAATGTTAATAAGAAACCATTTTTTAAATATCAATAAATTATTGGGATACTCTCAAAGTATTGTGAAAAAAATATTGTCCGCTTTGTTTAATATTTTATAAAAATCAGGATGGACCCAACTCATATGCAATGATAGGTCCTGGTTTTCCCATTCCGATAAAGTTTAAATGATTAAAAAATGTACATTATTGCCCGAGTAATGGAACAATTCATCCGCCCCCTTATAAGTGAATCTATGAAGATAGCGGCATTCTAGCGGTAGAGCGGTAGCTAAATTAAGGGGACTTTTGGATCCCGTTATCTCGAAAACTATCAATTTTTCGAAAAAAAGATGTTGTTCTTAAAAAACCTCCCTCAAAAATTGTTTTATAGGTTTTCTCTTCTTAGGATATTCTTCTTCTTAAGCTTAAATTCTATACCCATTTGTTATAGGTCATGGTTACCTCATCATTGGTCAAGAACAAGACATCTTAGGTGGAAAATTTAGCCAGTCTGAATCATTTGTTGGAAATATGGCATACATTGACATTTGGTCCAAAACTTTAACAGAGGAAGAAATTTTAGATCATCTCAATGATTGCAGTGACACCGTTTTTGGTGACCTTTATGCTTGGCCTGAAATGCAAGAAAATACAAATGGAAACATACAGGTTGCAAACAAATTACTTAACACTTTTATTACTTACTTAAATTTTACAATTTTTTAAAATATTTAAAAATGTTTCCTTTTAGAAACTAAATTCTTCTTTTTGCCAAAAATGTGATGATCCAAAACCTTTATACAACGGAGTTATCAATTTGGCGGATAATAAGGCATTTTATTCTTGTTACGAAGGCTTTGAACTAAGCAGTAAGCAATTTTTTAAAGGAAGAAAATGTACAAAACTTCCAAATGGGAAGGATTTTATGAACCTTATTGTAAAAGTAAGTACGAGTAGAACTAATATGATTGTAGCTTGACAGATGTTTTAATGGTTGTTACATCAATAATAATCATGAATAAATGATTGTCGAATGTAATATAACATAGGAGGAGTTGTGTTGCCTAATTAACGCATTGAGTGCTAGGTTAAAGTATGAAGGTAATTACGAAACATCAATTTGTATTCAAAAGATTATACAGCGAATAGGAACTCCACACCACACCTTAAAAAAATAATAACGCAAAATATAATTTTTATTTAAATTAAAATCTTCTATTAATACCAAAACTCGTTTTATTTGCCAACATAAGTTTGACAGTAAAAAAGTTCCATGAATATGAATGACATAAGTTTGACAGTAAAAATAGTTCTATATATAATGCAAGGAGTGTAAAAAAAGTAATGGGTCAAAAGTTAATTGTTTTCGAAATGTGACTTTTTAAAGTTTAAAAAATTTGACAACACCGCGCCTGCTTCATCACATCGAGTCGAACGTGGAACGTTTTTTGCGAGGTTTTACAAAGTTACACTTTTTTAAAGAGATGTTTATTTACATAAAGGTGTACTTACCACAAAATTAGGCTGAATATCCTTTTTAAGACCCCAAATTATTATATTTTAAAACAGCATTTTTTTATTTTGCTTGAAGAATAAGATTTCTCCGTTGCACACATCCCGTTACCAAAACTTTTGGTACGCCTGCACTATGGTTGTCCTAAATGGATGTAGCCGTCGTGGAAATCTTTCACGGTAAATTTGAGCTTGCCTCGCCGTCAATTAATAATATATCAGCATATTTTCCTGATTTAAAATTTTGATCTGTAACGGACAAACATATCGTCACCAGTACGCCCAATGCCCGACTACACGAGGCTTTTGGGTAGCGATGTTGCCAATTGTTTTAAAAAATTTTACCTGTGGGAAAAATCTACTGATCAGCGATTAAGGTAAAAGTTTTCAATTGTTAACCTTTCAGAAAAAAATGCTTTCAAAGTTTATAACTTTGATATCGTTTAGACAAAAATCTGTCAAGTTTTGGGCACATATGTCATATGAATTTTTTGACTTGTTTTGAGCTCCACTATTGCCCATTAAATTTTGTAAGCATTTACTTTTCACACTCTGTATGTAGTAATGGTATGTAGTAGCATCAAAGGAATCCTGCATGTTTATCATTTATTAATCACTCCTTTAATATAGGAAAAATAGATTATGAGTTGTATAATCTAAAAAATATTTTATTATGATATTTTTTTAGAAATATATTGTGGTTACCCTGGCTTTATAAAAATGGATATTCTTTGAAATAAATATTATTATAATGATAAAATTGTATATAAATGTAATGAAGGCTTTAAAATGGCTGGCGAAAGTGACACTATTATCTGCAAGGAGGATGGAAAATGGTTTCCGGAAAAACCAAAATGTGCAGGTAAAATACAAATAAAAAAAATGTTTTTTTTATACAAAATGTTTTATTTTAAATAAAAGTAAAAACAATGTTTCAAAACAAATATTTTAAAGACGTTTCTCAGGTCAGAAATTTTCGAAGTGATTGAGTATTGTGAGCAAAAGATTAGTACAAATATGTTATAACTAGCATTGGTTACAACTAAATTCTTTTAGGACTAGAGTGCTCTTTACCAAATATAACTTCTGGTGAAATTGAAATACTATCTGAAGAAATCGAAGGTCCAGAAACGTCCAGCGTTGACGTTGGAACACAAATACGTATAGATTGTTTTGATAATGCTACTTTGATTGGTAACAACATTCTAACTTGCTTGGAAACTGGTAAGAATATACTATCTACTTGGTTTATGTTTTAACATAAGTTAAGCAAGAATCACCACTCCGGAAGAAAAGAAGATAAGTCCAAAGATGCAACTTTTGTGTTGTATAAAAAAAATCAGCTAGTTTTTACACCTATTTTGCTAATTTATTAAAAAAGTAACATTTCTTTAGAAATTATTTACCAGACAATCTGTACTTAAAATATATTTAACACAGAAACATGTACCACAGTTTTTTTCAGAGCAGTGACCATTTATGTAGAATTTTATTTTGTTATAAATTAATGATATTCTTAAAATAATTTTAACGATTATTTTTGATCTTTATTTTTATATTATTACTTTTAACGTGGTTTTCCAGATTTCCTTTGAATTTAAACAAAATACATTCACCCCTGCCTATTTTTTAAGGTTTTTGGGATTTTCCAAATACAACTTGCTTACTAAATCCCCAACAACCCAAAATAAAACAAAACTCAAAACTGAACTGTCCAATAAATTTACTTCCTCCATCTCCTGAAAACAGTTACGTAGATGAAGACAGTCTTCAGGCCGCTGAAAACGGAACAACTGACTTTGTGGAGTATAAATGCCGGCCTGGTTATAAGCTTGTAGGTCTTAATACTTCTACTTGTATTATTGATGGGTACTGGACTGAGCCTAATATATCGTGTCAAGGTAAGTTAAAAAAAAAAAGTCTAAGGGTTTTTATCAATAAATCGATACAAAAAATGCCATGTATTAGTATATTTATCGACCTTGCAAAAGCATTTAATACTGTAAGTCATAAAGTTCAAAATATGTCTAAATTATAACATTTTAGCTATTGTTTGTCCAAAAATACCTGTGTTTAAAAACATGATACTTAAGCACAAGGAACTGGAAAAGGACATATACATATTTGGTAATATGCTAAATTACCAGTGTGAGGAAGGTTACAAGATGTTTGGTAACCCTGTAATTAGGTGTACTATGATCGGAAAGTGGAGCAGAATGACTGCTAAATGTAACAGTAAGTAAATAAAAAAAGTAATTTTGAAAATTATACTGTCTTGGTGAAGAATTTTTTATTCTCATTTTACCACATATTTAATTACCCACTCCCGTAAAACCCAATGTCGATTCTACTAAATGTGATTTCAGTACGGCATCGAAAGTAAGATGGTTACATCTTACTGCAAGGCAACGATGTTTGTCTTTTAAGTAGACACTTGGTTTTCTCTGTTGTTCGCTAAACACTCGTTACAGCCCTATTGATAATTCCCGTAAGGAGGCGAAACCGTCTGGAAGAGGATGCAATGAACGCAGAGAAACAGGTTGTCTGCTTTTAACTGTCTTAAAACGGAGTTCTTCTTTCGTATGTACCAAGACAGTAGGGAATTTTTATTCCTATTTTAACACATATTTAATTAAATTACCCCTCCTAAAACCCGATGTCGTTCTGCTGAATATGATTTCAGTGGGATCAAAGGTGGTTATATCTTTTCTGAAGGCAACGATGTTTGTCTTTAAGTAGACACTTGGTTTTCCTTTGTTCAAACACTGTTAACCCTATTGTGGGTTTCCCGTGGCAGGCGAAACGCGTCTAGGAAGAGAGTGTCATAGTGAAAACAGCGAAAAAATTTGTCTGCTTTTAACTCTCTTAAAACCGAGTTACGTTCTTTCTATATATATATATGTATATATATATATATATATATATATATATATATATATATATATATATATATATATATATATATATATATATATGTATATTGTGATGCTATTGACCTCAACATTTTGGTAAAAAAATTAATTTAAAAAATTTTAAAAAAAATTTTGGCGCGCCTCAAAAAAAATTTTTTTAAGTTTTTAAAAAAAATCCGTGTTTAATGTATTGTTTTCCTAAACTTGATTAAATATTATTATCAAATTTTTGCCAAAATATCTACATTTTTCGTAAAATTAGAGGCATTTCAACTGACAGTGGTTTTTGGTAACATAAAATATCTTAGGAAAATCCAGATAACTAGATGTATTTAAAAAAAATAACTCTTAAAAAATT
Source organism: Listronotus oregonensis (assembly GCA_019359885.1). NCBI lineage: Eukaryota > Metazoa > Arthropoda > Insecta > Coleoptera > Curculionidae > Listronotus > Listronotus oregonensis. The sequence continues at coordinate 90,195 of JAHBCN010002293.1, forward strand.
GCAAATATCTCATATAAAGGTTTTTTTAGGGATATCATGTGGAAAACCACCAGTACCTTCCAATGCCCGAATTGAAGGAAACTCGTATCTTTTTGGAGATGCGGTGACAATCAGGTGTCAAAATAAAAACACGTTCAACCTTACTTGTAGCAAAAATGGTTCGTGGGAGGGAACTATGGATCCGAATTGTTAAAAATATAAAAAGAGATTAAAAAAATGTTTTCTTCACTTCCCCACCCAAAAAGGGTTATCTGATATATAGGAAGATTAAATCAGTTTGAAATAAATAATGACTAGGTTTCTAGAAAATAATGTAAGCAAGTACAAATAAAAACCCCCTTTTCAGTTTTTTTATAATGGTAAATGTAATTAATTTTATTTGCCAATGCCAATAGAATATTTTTTAATAAGCCTAACATTTTTTTTTTCCCAGACGAAGTTATGAAATGTTTCGTTGGCGTACTACCGATGTCCTCTTTATTTTTGAAAGGAATAAATTGTAAAATATCTTTTATATTCAACAATAAAAGCAATATTAAAAAGACAAAATACTTAATTTTATCAAACATTTATTGGGAACAGTTCAAAAATATATAATTTCTTCTAAAAATACTTAAAACTAGCTACTACTATACAAGTCAATTATTCTATCAGCTTCTCGATATCCTGTTTCCATAGCTCCATTAACAGTTGAAAACAAATAACTATGTGTCGCCTCTCCTGCAAATAGAACGACTGGTTTACCATTGACAATCAAGGGTTTTGACAGATCTTCAGCGCTGGCTTTACGTTTTTCCATTTCACCACTAACATAGGCGTACGACCCTCTGAAGTGAGGATTGCAACCCCAGTCTGACCTAAAATAATATACAATGTATATAAATAGTTTGCACGTGGCTGTGGGGGGGGGGCCCCCCTGTCCCGGCCCCGCACTCAAAGGGTTTTTTTAAAACCCCTTTGGGGAAAGGTTTTTTTTCGGGCCCCCAAAACACAAAAAATTCAATTTTTTTTTGCATAATTAAACTTTCTTATATTTATTACCTTTTTTTTTTTTTTTTTAAAAAAACTTTGGGGCCCGGGCTACGATAATGGGCCAATATGGTCGGCATAAAGGGAAAGGGGGAAAAAAAAATTTTAAAAATTTTAAATTTAAAAAAACCCCGAGATTCTTTACCCCTTTTGGTAAAAACATTTTAAATAATGCGGGCATCATCATCGAAAAAGGGGTTTTTTTTTTTAAAAAAAAATTTTGTCATTTTTAAAAAAACCCCGTAAGAGATGAAACTAAAAAAAGGGAAAAAATTTAAGATAAGTTTAAAAAAATGTCAAAACCAAAATAAAAAACCCAAAAACGCTTTCTAAAACCCATTTTTTTAATTTTAAAATTTCAATCGATAATATTGTCGTTTGGGGAAAAAAACTAAAAAAAAAAACGAAAAATTGATACTCTTGGATTGCGAATGAATTGTTACTGAAACTGCCTCAAAAAATTTTTTATTTCGGTCCCCCGTGTGGTACGAAATATTAATCCGTAAAAAAGAATATAAGGAAAATCTGGCACAAAGTCTATTTTTTTAAAAAGATCACTATTGAAAATTTCCCCCAAATTTCGTAACTGGATTAAAAATTTTAAAAAACCTTGCTTCAACTATTTATTTAAAAACTTGCAATTTTCATGAAAAAAAACAGTTATAATTTTTCACTTTTTTTAAGGGAAAAAAAGGGTTTCGAAAACAAAATAATGTTTTTTTAAAAGCTGCTGATGAGTCTACTGATATTTCTGATGCTTCAATATTTATGTGAAAAAATTTGATTTTTTTAAAATTTTTTTGGGGCCCCCAAAATTTCCCCCTTTTGAAGGGGGGGCCTATACGAAAAATCTTTATATGAACGTGTATTCTTTTTACATGTTTTTATCATAACCCCACACCCTGTATATAATTTTGTTATACCTCAATATGCTATCAGGTTCAGGTATATCAAACTGACTCCCAGCAAATCTTCTTAGCATATACATGGCACCTTCTATAACGGTTTCATCGGACAGTAGCCCTACCAATTTAGCAGTAGGACCGTTAATCCACCCCAATAGTACGTTTGGATGACTGTCAATTGCTATAAAGGAAAAAAGGTTTTCTAGCCATGATCTACAAAAAAAATAGTTGTTAATTTTAACGGTTTTTCTAAATTATCTCTGCGAAAAATGACATTTTTTGCATTTTTTTAAATTTTTAAACTAATCTTGGGGAAAATGATTTTATTTTTGCGGGGTTTTTTTTCTTTAACTTTTCTGGGACTTCATTTACAAAGAAGATTTATACATTTTTTTCGTTTTTTGGAACCATTAATGGGCTTCCCGGGGAAAAAAAGGAATAAAAAAAAAAGTTTTATTTAAAAATATTCCCCCCTTTATAAAATAATTTAACTTTCTACATTTGTAATAGCTAAAAAAAAATTTTAAAAAAAATCCGTAACCCCCCCCCCTTCCCCTTTTTTGTTCTCGATCGGTCTTGATAGGGTTAACCATTTTTATATAATTTCATCTTCGCCTGTGGGTTTCTAAATTGGGACCCAAACCATTAACCCCCGGCATACTCAAATTTTCCCCCCCCATGACTTTTTTTTAAACCCCCGTTTAAAGGAAATCGTGCCAAAAAAAAAAACTTCAGAATTTTAAAAACTGCGTTTTCCCGAAAAGGGGCCTAAAAAATAAACCTGGAAAAATAAACAATACAATGAGAGACCTTTTTTAAAAATTGATAACATACCAGGACCCTTTTTCCCCGAAAAATAAAAAAACTGGAAATCCTATTTCCCGGTTTAAGGGTTTTACTTTCCAAAAAAGGCCCCAAATCCTTTCCGCAATCCCAAATAAAGAAATTTTCAAACCTTTAATTTCCCCAAAACTTTTCCCCCGGGGGTTTTTTTATTTGATTTAAAAACCAAAATAAATTTTTTCAAAAAACTGCCAGTGAAAAATTTTTTTGGGGGAAAAAAGTTCCCTTCATCCCCCGCCAAACCCCCCCCGGTGGTTGGAATCAGGGGAAAAATCCCCTCAGGGATGTAAAGGCAACATTTTTTTAAACCTCTCCCGTCGCATAAAAGTCTTTTTAAAATTTTACGAATTTTGCCGTATAGTTTATACCTTCCGTTAACTACAGGTCCATGACAAAAAACCTTAATCCCCCTCTTTCCCCTTTTGGAAAAAGAAATTTTTACTTTCATTTTTTAGGCCAATTTTTTTTGGAAACTTTAACAAAAATTTTATTTACTTTTCCCCCGGCCCCCTTCGATAGAGTTTATCAAAAAAAAACAAATGAATAAATCATGATTAAGTTTTACCTTTTTTTTATTATATTGGGGAAAGCAGGCACAAAAAGCTTTTTGTAAATTCCCCGAGTACCCCAACTGATACAGTGACTATAACGTGATCATTATATACTGTCCCATCAGAAATTTTTTCTGTAACAGGCGCGTCAGCATTTTTTGGGCCAAAAGGGAATTTTTCAAAATTCCCCTTTTTTAAAAGCACTTTTTCGTTGAAGGTAATTTTGATTTTGGGTCGGGGAAATTTTTTTTTAAAAAAAAAAAATTTTCCCCAGGAAAAATTTTTTTTTAAAAATTTTTTCCCCGCAAGTATTTCGATATAAACCGTTTTTTAAAAAATTGCATTTAAAAATTTTTGGGAAAAATATGTAAAAATTTTTTAAATGGTTTTAAAAAATCAAGAAAGTTTAGTTTTAAATAAAAATTTAAAGATCACCTTAAGTTAATTTTTTTTTATTTTCCTATATAATTGGCTCTAATGTTTTAGAAGAATTTCTCTGAACAACGATTAAAGTTATATTCTGTTAAATACATTTATACCCTGTTTAAGTTATTTTCAGAATAAAATTTTACACTTTTCAAAAACTTTTAAGACTTTATATTATTTAAATTTTACTCATTTAAAGGGATTTCCCCAATTTTTTTACGATTCTTTTGCTTTTTCTTTTAAATAATTTTTATGTTCTAATTTTTTCACACTTTTTTTTTTGTTTTTTGGGTTCTTTAAAATTTTTTTAAATTTTTCAAAAACCTTGTTAAAAAACGTAAAAAAAAGGGAATCTTTATATTTTAAATAAAAATAAATAAAATTCTGTTTTAATTAACAGATTACCCAGCGGTGAAAAATTTTTGTCTTAAAATTTAAATTCACCAACCACCCGTTTTTTTTTTTAAAAAAAATTTACCCTTAAAACACACTAATATGTCATTTATGGAAAACGTCATAACTAGTACAAAAGCTTTCAGAATTTCCTAAATTTTTAAACCAAAATTAATTAAAGATTTCGTTTTAATTTCTATTTTATTTTTCTTTTAATTTTATCTTGACAACGTAATCGACTTGCCACCGAAGCGTAGATTAGTGTTCTGGATTTTTTTGGGTTTTTTTTTAGGGGTTTTTCTGTTTTTTGTTTTAGGCGATCCCCAGCCTTTTAGGTACAAAATTTTTAACCAAACCCAAGTGGTCCGTTTTGTAGAAAACTTAAAGCAAGTAATCCTAACAAAACATACTAATGATAT
>JAHBCN010002294.1:0-94277 GCA_019359885.1 Listronotus oregonensis
ACAATTGTGACACATGGATAAAAAGAGAATTTTAAATCTGATCAGGTAGGCTAAAAATATATACAGGGCGCTATTTATAATTTTAAATTTAGGGTTACTTTCGGTTAAACCGGAAGTGTAACCATTGGTATTATTTAGTCTTTAAAAGCGTGTCCTTCTGACAGATGTATCATTCAAATTTCCAAAATTAATTCTAATAAATAAAAAAGTTATGGGCTATTACATCTCCGCTGTGTCACCCTGTATATCCGATAAATTACCTTTCAAAAACTTTAACTTAGCATACTAAGTACAACTGTTTCAAAACTTCATTTTTTTTAACAAAAAAAAGGTGGAGCTTGGTCCTTAGGAAAACAGATAGACCTACACGTATGCCAAAAATGTTCTATTATATTTTTTTTTTCATCAAATTTCGTTTGGTTTAGATGGAATATTGAGTATAAATTGTTCCAAGCCGGCTATTTCATGCATTTTCTAGGTCAAATTTCTGTTTCTAACCAGAATTACCCATAGTCATCCTGTAAAATCTATCAATAAATGATCTGCGTATAGTCAATCTCTGGTTAGATTGGTCCCCTTTTTTTCTACGGTGGGCTGACGATCTACTAGCAAAAATGGCAAAGATAAGGACCATTTTTGGCCCATCAGCCACTTAATGTGATATATATTTTATTAAATAGAAAACCTCATGACATGTTTAAAAAATATATTAAATTAAAATTCTGTAATTAATGGGATAAACAAAATACATAACTACAAGGTATTTATTAATATAAACTGACCATTGTCATTGTTTTTAACACCGAAGTTAATTGTAATTGGAACACTAAATTGTTAGATTAAGATTAACAGAGTTTATTATTAATATTATTTTAATATCCAAAATATGAGAAATAATTAAAGACCCACCGCTATGTTCGCACTTCCATGTCGTGGTTGGCCCCAGTAGGATCTTTTGTTACATGCGCTGGAGTTGCCGGTTATCGGCGACTCCAACCCGCTGGGGTTGCCAGTCATCGGCAACTCTAGCCGCTAGCGTATGGGACGGGATCCGAAGCTAAGACTAACACAAGGCTTAATTCAAGGTGTTAGCATACCGTGCTGATGAGTGAATGACATCCTGTACTTTAAACAGGTGTCTCCAACAGTGCCTCTGAAATACAGGGCGACCTCTCGGAGTATCTAGCCTTACTGCGGTAATGCGGGGCTCTGCCTGGGTGGACTATTCCTTCCCTAGCTCCAAACAGAAAGCGGGCAGAACCGCTTTCATAGAAAAAAAGTGACTAAGGTCACATAATATTCGAAACGAGTGAATCCGTTTCGAAAGGTGCCCCTGAAATCACAGGCGCCAGTTTCACGGGCAGGGCTAATCCATCCAATATATATATATATATATATATATATATATATATATATATATATATATATATATATATATATATATATATATATATATATATATATATATATATATATATATATAAAATCAATTCAAAATTACTATGTATATTAGAATATTAATTTTATTCTCAGCGCTAATAAATAAATAAAAAACAATAGAATAATATTTTAGTTCATATTACATGTAAATTAAGTTTAACTCGATTTGTATGTATGTAGTTGTTAAGATACGTTTTAAATTTATAACAATGTAGACGACAAATATTCAAATGATTTCGTGCACTCAAAGGGTTTTCTTTCTCTTACGGAATATTCAAAAATAATTTAGATGTGACAAAAAATATGAGACGAAATTTTTATACTGATGATTGTAATGTTTTACATTTTCGCAAAAAACAAACATGTTTCATATGCAGATGAATTTTTTAAGTTTTTGAATATATTACTTGTTTTGCTTTGATCTTTGTTTGTTGTATTATTTACGAATATATTATATTATGCATAAGGTTTTTTATAAAAAAAATTGTTGACTTTTTTTTCGATATTCAAAAAATAATAATAAAATAAAATAGGATAATATAAAGAAAAATAGCACATAAAAAAGTAATTTGTCAGACAAAAATGTATTTAAGTTTTAGTAGTCTTTAATTTAGTTTTAGTTACTTGAAGAAACTTAGAGAAAATATTCTCCATGTTCTAAATAATTGCCAATTAATAATGCTTATCAAAATGATAAAACATTATATGAATTTTCGAATTAAAAGTAATTTAAGAAGGGCACTTCGAGTAGGAATTTCTAGCAGGTTTAAGGTCCCCTATAGTAGACGGAGAGTGGCGAACTAAAGTGAAGCACATCCAAGTCTCGCTGAGCTCACTTTGTAATAGTAGCCTAATATCGTTCTGTAGATTCTGCATGTTATATGATAACGTTGTGATTTCGTTACCTAAATAATAATAGAAACAAATCTGTTTATAAAGATATGTAAAGTGGTTTAAAAGAGGTTATTGATGAAGAGCGAACGAAGAATGTCAATACGGATTATAGTGAGGAACTCAAAGAGTTGATAGTTTCGAAGATTTTTGTGAATCTGACACTTGTAATAATAGCAAAGAAAGAAATGAAAGATGAAGAAGAAAAAAGAAAAGACAACAGCACAAGAAAATAAAAATTAATTAATATTTTAGGTTTAATAAATAATAAATAATACATACATAATTTCTTAGTAATCAGATTTTTTATTAGCGACCTCAAAAATCTCTGAGTGACCAATTTTGACCAATAATATTAACTAACCCACAGGAATATATCAACCAACCAGTTTCTAGGGATTCTACAGACTTGTAGAAGGAACAAGACTAATGGGAGGTTTGGTATAAAAGACAATGGGAGATTAGGCACAAAAAGCCACTACCGGAGGTTGCGCTGCCTCCGGTAGTGAAAGACGGCTCCCAGGAAGAAGAAGAAGAAAAAGTAGAAAAACGGAATATTCAAAAATAATTTAGATGTGACAAAAAATATGAGACGAAATTTTTATACTGATGATTGTAATGTTTTACATTTTCGCAAAAAACAAACATGTTTCATAAGCAGATGAAGTTTTTAAGTTTTTGAATATATTACTTGTTTTGCTTTGATCTTTGTTTGTTGTATTATTTACGAATATATTATATTATGCATAAAGGTTTTTTATAAAAAAAATTGTTGACTTTTTTTTCGATATTCAAAAAATAATAATAAAATAAAATAGGATAATATAAAGAAAAATAGCACATAAAAAAGTAATTTGTCAGACAAAAATGTATTTAAGTTTTAGTAGTCTTTAATTTAGTTTTAGTTACTTGAAGAAACTTAGAGAAAATATTCTCCATGTTCTAAATAATTGGTAATTAATAATGCTTATCAACATGATAAAACGTTATATGAATTTTCGAATTAAAAGTAATTTAAGAAGGGCACTTCGAGTAGGAATTTCTAGCAGGTTTAAGGTCCCCTATAGTAGACGGAGAGTGGCGAACTAAAGTGAAGCACATCCAAGTCTCGCTGAGCTCACTTTGTAATAGTAGCCTAATATCGTTCTGTAGATTCTGCATGTTATATGATAACGTTGTGATTTCGTTACCTAAATAATAATAGAAACAAATCTGTTTATAAAGATATGTAAAGTGGTTTAAAAGAGGTTATTGATGAAGAGCGAACGAAGAATGTCGATACGGATTATAGTGAGGAACTCAAAGAGTTGATAGTTTCGAAGATTTTTGTGAATCTGACACTTGTAATAATAGCAAAGAAAAAGAAATGGAAGATGAAGAAGAAAAAAAGAAAAAACAACAGCACAAGAAAATAAAAATTAATTGATATTTTAGGTTTAATAAATAATAAATAATACATACATAATTTCTTAGTAATCAGATTTTTATTAGCGACCCCAAAAATCTCCGAGTGACCAATTTTGACCAATAATATTAACTAGCCCACAGGAATATATCAACCAACCAGTTTCGGGATTCTACAGACTTGTAGAAGGAACAAGACTAATGGGAGGTTTGGTATAAAAGACAATGGGAGATTAGGCAAAAAGCCACTACCGGAGGCTGCGCTGCCTCCGGTAGTGAAAGACGGCTCCCAGGAAGAAGAAGAAGAAAAAGTAGAAAAACGTATTAATTAATGGAATACGCACTAGGCCAACGAGTCTTAATTTTTATTTGCTACTTTAAGTAGAGAACGGCGCATTGCCATAAAAAATCTTACATATCGATATGTTTTCGAGAACTTACTTAAACTAATTGATGTAACTTTGGCTAGGTTATATCAAGATAAATGATATCTTTGAAATTTTATTGATTATTTACATAAATAATACAAAAAGATGAAAATTATAAAAAATAGTAAATTTGGTATGTAATAGAAATATTATCATTAAGTTTTTTAATACTTAGATTGATAACAAAAAAAAGTTAAAAATTATAAAAATTAAATTACTTCCCCATTTTTAAGTGGTTTAACGAAAAATGAACAATCAACAAGCATGTAACATTTAAAAGTAGACATTTTAACGGCTGAAATATGCCTATGCAAAAAGTCAAAATCGTAAAAAACTGGAGTAAAGTCTTTCCTTAAAGATAAGGGTGGTTTTTTTTGCAAAAATGTGAATATCTGGAAAATTACTTGCTACTTAAATCCCAGTTAAAACGGCCCTTTTCCACTGCAAAAAAGGCTAACTTTTATAAAATTTTGTAATGATTAAGTAATTTCTATGCAAAATGAAAATAAAGAACCGAAAATTCCTTTTCGGGCATTTTCTCGAAAAATTTGGGGTTGTGTTAAAAAATAACTTATACAAAAGTTTTTGAGTTTTGTATTAATTATTTTTCGCTAGCATGTCGCGTTTTGAAGAATTATAAAAAACCATTTTCAACCCCTAAATAGCAACCCCAATTTAGCATTATACATGATCTACTATTTAATTTTGATTTTCTATCTTTGTTATAACTTAAGCTAAATTTTAGGCATAGTACTAGCCTGTATATATTTTTTTTCTTAGGTAAATGCACTGGCCTACTATGAAATATAATAAAAGCTTTACCACATTAAATATTAATCGATGAATCAGAACAATTTTCCAAATGAATAAAAATTATTTAAATTTAAAAAATTAACGACCGTTGGAGCCTTAATAAATTTTACAATTTTTTTTAATAAATCAACCTAATAAAAGCATTATCCGATTAAATAGCAATCGACGGGTCAAAGCATTTTTCCAAAAAATACGTTGCTACTCTAACTTGCACTGTATATTTGTCACAAAAATATTAACAATATTTGAATTAAAAAAAAAGACCGTTGGAGCTTCTTCTAATTTTAAATCAAATTTTTTATCACTCAACCTAATAAAAGCATTACCCGATTAAATAGCAATAAACGGGTTTGAGCATTTTTCCTAAAAATACGTTTTTACTGTATCACGCACTGTATATAAGTCACAAACATATAATTACTATTTCAATTTAAAAGATAAACGACCGTTAGAACCTTAATAAATTTTACATAACATTTTTATTTAACCAACCTAATAAAAGCATTACCCGATTAAATAGCAATCGACTGGGCAGAGCATTTCTCCAAAAATACATTGCTAATGTAACTAGCACTGTATATTCGTCACAAAAATATAAACATTATTTAAATTAGAAAAAATATTGACCGTTGGAGCTTTCGTTAATTTCTAATAAAATTTTTAATTACTTAACCTAATGAAAGCATTACCCGATTAACCAGCAATCGACGGGTCGGAGAATATTTCCAAAAAAATACGTTAGTACTGTAGCTGCACTGAATATTCGTCACAAACATATAAAAATTATTTAAATTTAAAAAATTAAAAACCGTTAGAACCCTTAAAAATGTTAAATAAAAGTTTTAATTAATCTACCTAATTAAAGCATTACCCGATTAAATAGCAATGTACGGGTTTGAGCATTTTTCCTAAAAATACGTTGTTACTGTATCTGGCACTGTATATAAGTCACGAACATATAATTACTATGTAAAAAGATTAACGACCGTTAGAGCCTTAGTAAATTATACATAATATTTTTAGTCAACCAATCTAATAAAAGCATTACCCGATTAAATAGCAATCGACGGGTCGGAGCATTTTTCCAAAAATACATTGTTACTGTAACTTGCACTGTATATTCGTCACAAAAATATAAACATTATTTAAATTTGAAAAAATAATAACCGTTGGAGCTTTCGTTAATTTTCAATAAAATTTTTAATCACTTAACCTAATAAAAGCATTACCCGATTAACAGCAATCGACGGGTCCGAGAGTATTTTCAAAAAAATACGTTGTTACTGTAGCTCGCACCGTATATTCGTCACAAACATATAAAAATTATTTAAATTTTAAAATTTAAAACTGTTAGAGCCCTCAAAAATGTTAAATAAAAGTTTTAATTAATCTACCTAATTAAAGCATTACCCGATTAAATAGCAATGTACGGGTTTGAGCATTTTTCCTAAAAATACGTTGTTACTGTATCTGGCACTGTATATAAGTCACGAACATATAATTACTATGTAAAAAGATTAACGACCGTTAGGCCTTAGTAAATTATCATATATTTTTAGTAACCAGTAATAAAAGCATTACCCGATTAAATGCAATCGAGGGTCGGAGCTTATTTTTCCAAAAATACATTGTTACTGTAACTTGCATGTATATTCGTACAAAAATATAAACATTATTTAAATTTGAAAAATAATAACCGTTGGAGCTTCTTAATTTTCAATAAAATTTTTTACTTAACCTATATAACAGCATTCCGATTAACCGCAACCATCAAATATTCAAAATAGTTTTAGTAATCCACCGTATGCTTCGGGCAGTAACATAAATTATTAATTTTAAATTTATAACTGTTTGTGTCAAAAGTTAAATTAAATTTAAATCTACCTAAAAACATTACCCCATTAAATAACAATAGACGGGTTTGAGCATTTTTCCTAAAAATACGTTGTTACTGTATCTTGCACTGTATATTAGTCACAAACATATAATTGCTATTTAAATTAAAAAATATATCGACCGTTGAAGCCTTCATTAATTTTAAATGGAATTTTTAATTAATTTACCTAATTAAGCATTAAAAATTATTCAAATTAAAAAAATAAGACTGCTAGTACCTATATAAAATACGTTCTTACTGTAGCTCGCAAGCATATAAAAAATATTTAAATTTAAAAAATAAACGACCGTTAGAGTCTCCATAAATTTTAAATGGAATTTTTAATCAATCAACCTAATAAAAGCATTACCCTTAATAATTACGACACCTGAGGGATCCTGTTAACGTTCACGTCACGAATAATAGCATTATAGATATCGGATGGTAATATTTTCCGCGCATATTCCACTCGTTATGCATTCAGTCCACGTCCGATCGGTTTAAACCGTCATTTAGAAAGACCCATCGTGACGTTACTCTGGTCCCTGCGGTACATGTCGGAATGTTCTGGCATGTAGCAGTAGATGGACATAGACATGAATGTATGTTCCACTGTTCCGCAGTGGCGTAATAACATCGTTAGGTAATTAAGTAAATTGGAAATTTCAATGGTTTTATTATGTATAGTTTTTTAGATTACATATATGTTACGGGTAATGTTAGAATAACGGTTAAACCTGGGTTTACCCGGGTGAACTGCACAATACTCAGGAAACATGGGTAAAGTCAGTTTTAGTGTCCCCATTTTTTTTAAACTCTGTTTTTTTTACATAGATAAATTTTTCAAAAATTTATGGCCTTATAATTGTTCAACTTTAAGCAGGTGAAGCCCTAGAGAACGCAATTAACCCGGGGAAGGCCGAAACATGTACAATTTTAATAATATTTTGGACTTTCCCATGTTCCCTGGGTATTGTGTATTTTTATAATTTCTCAGATTATCAGTGTATATACATAAAGTAGAAGTTAATTAAAACAAGTATTATAAAGGAAGGACATTTAGGAAGATTATATTAGGTACTTATAGTTATTTACGATATAAGTGAAAAAAGTGACATTTTATTTTGTGAGAAACGAAGTTTGGAACACGACGCCAAAGGCGGAGTGTTCCATGCCTTCGAACAAATTAAAATCACTTTTAGCATGTATACAATACACTATTTTTCTACAAACACCATTAAAAGTCCAAATTAATAATTTTTTTATAGTCGACATTATAAATATTATTAAAATCTAATTTCATCTAATTTATCTATGAAACAAGTTGCTAAGGTAAAAAAATTAAATTTGTTGATTTGTCTTTGTTGACAAGTAACGTCCAATAATCGGGAACTCTTGTTCAATGGAAAGTGATCAAGAAAATGAATTTCTCCCGGTGGAAATTGAAGAAGCTGCCAATAAAACTACTTTTGGATTATTGCCTAGTAAGTCAAAGCAACAATACGGATTTACATACGATCGTTTCATAAAATGGTATGATCAGAAAAATGCTAGTGGCAAGAATGCCAGTAAAAAAGTGCTCCATACGTACTTTGAAGAAAAGTTCAAAATATGGAAATCGTCTACGCTCTGGTCAAATTACTCCATGTTAAAGGGAATGATAAACATACATAATCAGGACACAAGCAGATATTACAATATAAGTGGCCTTTTTAAAACGAAAGGGTAAAGGGTATCGACCGAAAAAGCCTTAAATATTAACAAGATAACAAATCGACCTCCTATGGAAAAAGTCAAGAAGCCCAAAACTGCGTAATTTTACATTAAATAACGTCGAAAATTTGTGAACTTCACTAATTGTGTATATACTAGACACAAAAACTAATGTGTAATGAACCTTTGTAATTAATGGTACCTTATATATGAACTATTATAAAAAGTACATAGCCTTTTGTCCAGTGAATATTAATCATTTAAAGTGTTTCTAAGATGCTTAAAGAATAAATGTGCCATAATTCCAGTTGGAATCAACAGATTTTTTAAAATGCTTGCCCAAATGGTTAACCTTTTAAATTTCGTGTAAAACTTTGGTGGATGACATTGCTTCCTGCCCGGATACATATCCTACAAAAGTAAATTGTGTAACAACCACCAATAAAAGTGACCATAGTTTCTTATTTTAATTGTATTTTCAGTAATTGTACTTTTAATTGAATAAAAAATTAATTTTGATCTAAGTATTATGTTTCTGTAATTTCTTATCTGTGTTAAAAGTAAATTACTTTTAGCAAAAGTGCTAAAAGTAATTACTTTTTACACCAGTGTCATAAAATGACATTTTAGACACTGATAGCATGAACTAAAAATTAAACTTTAACTGACGTTTATACAAAAAATCTATTTGAAATCATAAACTGTTGTTTTTCTTATCAAACGCCAAACAACCTAGTATTATATTAAGTAGGAATTATACCCATTTATAATGACGTCATTTTTGTTTATCTTTGTTTAGTATATTCCAAACAGCGGTGGCAACAAACTTTTGAAAAAAAATGGTGTCCGATAATTATTTATTTTTTATATGTTTGGTTTTAAAAACCAACCTTTGGTTAAAAGTTATTTCAAAAATAATGTGAAATAAAGCCGAAAAAAGATTTAATAGGTATAATGAACAATCGCAGCTGATTCTTTTAAATATCTTGGCTTTTTCAACCGGAAAAGAAACAAGTCCGAAACGGAATCGCACTTAAAATTGAGAATTTAATACAGCGAGCCGCAAATGCAACCAAATTGAGGCCAACAACGATGGTAGATATAAAAAAAATGGAAAAAAATCGGACTAAGATTTCGCTTCCAATATATCTTTCAAGCAAAAGACTGCAAAAACCAAAATTACAACATATTTGAAAAATATAATTTATTGTATCCCGAATTATTTATATATTATATAATTTATATTTATAATTTATTGTAAACAATATGTTATATTGGCAACAAAATAAGAAAGAAGTTCAGAGAAGAAATTAAATATTTTGAGTTTTCCATCGACTTCTTAAAAAGATGGATCAAAAGTATAGGCTTCAAGTAGAAAACAATTAATTTTTTAAGGAAGTATATCAAAAATGAAAATTTAGATCCCGAAGGTTTTACTCAAGTTTTCATTGACGAGGCGTGGATCTTTAGCAAGGGATCATTTCATTGTAGCTGGCAAGATGACCCCAAGCACACGGATTCAAAAAAAAAACATTGATGGAAAAAATATATTGTTTTTTAATTTTCTAACCTTATATTGATTAACAATAATATCTAATTATCTATTTACGCCATACGTTTTTTATCACCTGTATGACGCAACTACAAATGGATATAATTCCGACTTAACATAATGAAATATATAATATTATGTATTATATATAGGTAGTCATAGATTGGCAAAATTATTATTGGTAATACAAAAAGTAATGACTAAAGAACAGCTTTGACGTCCAAACCAACCGTAACTTAAACGTAGAAAATAAAACAATATTACTGATTTTTGTCTTTTTTTTTAGTAAAATTTTGCCCCACTTTCGACGTTTATGCCGACAAAATAGTTAGAGATCACGTCAGATAGAGAGAAGAGTCAATAAGTCTGGGAGTACAATGGACAAAATCAAATTAAAATGTGGTCTGAAAGGGATGAACTTCACCGATGATGCGAACAAAAGAGGAATGCGTTAAATCTAACCAGGAAAATAGAAAAAAGAATCCGACGTCGGAATTTGCTAAAAGAATTTTCTGTGGTGAAGTATTTTACTATGCGGGATCCTAGATAAAAGAAAAAAAATGTTTTTTACATTATTTTAAATAGAATTGTAATGTGCTATTTTTTTAATACACATTTTGGGGGCTTTTACATGTTCTGATTTTTTTCTTGCGTATAATAGCAAGATAATTTGTCACCAACAAAGAACATGCCCGTATTTGTAGTGACTAAAATAACAGTGAGTGACGTAGGTAAATTATCATAGTAGGTTCCTTAAGCTAAAATCTGAGGTTATCAGGATAAGTAGATACCGAGGTACCGAAAAAAAACTGCCTAAATTTTATTTCGTTTTATGCCGTGCGGAAATGTCTTCAGCTCACCATACGGGTCACTCAAAAGAATTGATTTTCGATCTTGTTTCGGTCGCCTGTACGGGTCTCTTTTAAGACACGCTTCGACCTACCCGTCCAGGCACACCTGCATTGTTCGACCTCTCCAGGTGACCGTAGCGTAAGTGGCATTATGGTTCCCGAGAAACTGTATACTGTTATTTATATTATTTGTTAAACCCTCTTAGATCAGTATCAATAAAAGTACGAGCCCTAGTAACATCACCTTTCAGACATATTATGTTTAAATTTAAGGCAGTTATAACAAGCAGATTTAAGTATACCTAAATTTAATTGATCGATGGATTGTTAATAAAATTTTGGTACAGCATCCCGTTTGCATGCATTGAATGGTCTTGAGTGGAAAATTTATTAAAATTTTACCTTAATTTTTAAGAATTTTTTTTGTGTAAACAAAAAACGTATTTTTTGACTTTCCTGTTAGATAGGAGCGCTTTGATCCTGATCTCAAGGTATAGAGCTGCTTATGCATAAGGTGGTTGATCCTTTCTAACTTGCAGATCGACCTAAAAAATTCTTTTAAAACTTAAAAAAATACAATTTAATTTTTTTTTTAATAAATTCCCAATAAAAAAGGTGATAATTAATTATTTTCCAGTTTCCTAAAATTACTTCAACATTAGGCAAAAACAACACACACCTATTAGTTAAATTATTACTCTTATTTGACAAAATACGCTGGGCACGGTGAGTAATTGGATGAGTGACCGCCAGTGAATACCATTTGTCGTTGGGTATAATTGAGAATCCACGATAACCTGTAGGTTTCATCGAGCTGGCATTATCCATACGTTAATGGGAAAGGGGGGGGAGAAGTTTAGAAAAAGTGGTCATTTGTATAAGGTCCTTAGTGGTACTAACAAGTTGCCATGAAATGCAGAAATGCAATATCTGCATGTTTGGAAGGCTTGGACCACGTTGAGAAAACTGGGAAAAATGGGTTAAACACCTAAAAACCTGACACCTTCTTCCACAAGCCTTTATACTGTCATAGAGATATAACTAATAAAATACTTTTTTATTTATTTTTTTTAAAAGTTTCATTTCTAAAATCACTCAAATGTTCCAGTTTATTTTTTTGTTATTATCATCTGCATGTAAGGAATTTTTTGATTTGTGAAATTCGGTGTGTTTAATTTACAAAGTGTCTTTTTAATATTCGGAAAAACCTTACAGACGTACTTCTTAAATAAAAATACGCAAAAACTTCCCATACTTTTTAACTATTGAATGGTAATGTTTAAAATTGTATATTATTTTTTTTATAAACCTGGATAAACATAGATGCACGAAATTTGGGATAGATACTAATGTTTTCCAAGGTTTTCTTAAAACAATATTAGTGTTCTATCCTGGGACAGACAACTTTAAATCTGATTTAGCTTTTATTTAAATTTATTTTAACTCAAAGAATTTCTAGACCATTTATAGAGAGTATTTACATTTACCTTACGCAAGCGCAGAAACATGAAAATTACGTTGGATTGGTGTTAATTATTAAACCATTTTTTATGTTTTGACAAGGTTTTGACTCTTTTTTGTGCTAGGTTTGTTATAATTTATTAAATAAAATAATTTATAAAGATATCCGTCAGTGGCGGCTCGTGGGTTCGCAGCCCGGGTCGGCAGATGGATGACTTATTTTTTTCCTCAGAAAACCTAACAATAAAATAAAACACATTCCGTTATGTAGCTCATTATAGGATTTTTAATAGTTTTAATTTTTGTTTGTTTTTTTTTTAATGTGTTTTATTTATTTTTTTGATTTTTTAAGTTTTTTAATTTTTTTGTGGTGTTTAATATTTTATCTTAAATAAGTTCATTATGTTTAACATTTTCTAACCGAGCTCTGTTGTTTACTAACAAGCAAATGTTTTGTTTACCAAAAAAAAAATTTAAGTTCACTCTAAATATGACCTTTTGATATATCGCGCTTTTATAGAGCACGAAAGAGTTCTTTCAAGTTGTCGTATAACAGACATGGCCAACAAAACGATTTATTTTTTGTTTCACTTCCCGTAAGCCAGGCATACTTACTTTTGATACCAATTTTCTGAAAAAGCCCTGTTACTTCCTTTACCTCCCGTATTAATTAAGTTTGACATCTTGGGTGTCGGACGCCCATTATTTATTATTTTAACTTGCTCGTCGAATGAAAAAGATGAAAGTCCACTTTTTAAATTTAAAATATAACGAACAATATCACTAGTTATAGTGGTTACATCTCCCTGTTCGTTTGCCGTTAGAGAGTTTCCCTCCATTTTTCGTCGGAATTTAAAAATTTACAAGATTACAAGGCTTACCTGACACCTGTGAGATAAAAATAATAAAATACACTTTCTTACGGAATTACACTAAAACTTCTTTTACGTTATTAAAGCTCGTTTATTTTAAAAGCAGTCCCAAAAAAACACTAAAATATCGATCAACACGCACTCCCGGTATAATACTAAAAATATCAATAAAAATCGATGCGGGTTTCTTCCATCAAGTTTATTGAGAACCTAAACCTAACCTCACTTTATTTTCATCAGCAAAACTGTATTTGCCGAATGTGGCTATTAATACATGAACAAAATAAATCAAATGTATGTTTGGTTGCCTATCTTAGTCGCAGCTTTCTCTGTGATTTACCAATGAAACCGTACGGCAAGCCGGACCAGGGAATACCAAGGCGATTCGAAAAGTAGAAGTGGAATAGAACTTTGGTATAGCTTAATCGCAGGAGTTTAACGCAAGTAAATCGGTATAGGCGGACAATAAATAATATAACAAAAATGGCTTTCTAATAAATAAGGTAGTTGTTCTGTAAAAAGATTGAGATTTTTGGTTTGAATGTTTTGATTTTAATTAATTATTTACTCATTGAGCACTTAGGACCAATGGGTCGGCACTGCCGACCCTGCCGTCCCTGTAAAGCCGCCACTGATATCCGTATTGTCCGTTACGTAAATCGGGTTGAAGGTTAAAGTTGACAACTAGGCCTAAGCGAATTTTAAGTTTGGTTACACTGTTCGCGCATGCTCATTTTCAGTATTATTTATTTTAACTTTAAGAAGATAAAAGTTGGACAACTTCTTAAATAAAAGTTAAAGTTTTCTTAAAGTGTGTATAAATGGGCTTATATATTGGTGTGCAATGATGTTACACTAAAGTTAAATTAAAGTTAAATTAAATTTAAAGTTGTCTGCATAAACCAGCCTTAATGATTTTTTCATTTATCTTTTTCTGGGTTTGGAAATGGTTTGTGAAGGCTTTTTAAAACTTTACCGCCCTATATTTTAAAAGTTAAAAAGTTTAGAACCTATATTTAGAAAAATATTTTGCAATATTAAAGAAACACTCTTTATGTATAATTTTTTTACGGTTAGGTAATGCATTGAGAGTTTTACCTATATAAAATTTATTACATTTATTAAAAATTTGATAAAATAACATTATTTGTATTTTTATTTATTTAATACGTTTGTTCTTAAAAATCTAATATTATTTTGTGTTTTAAATACAGTTAGGAATGTGAAGTTCATTACCTATTCGTCGAGTTTTTCCTGATGAGCCAAAAATGATTCAAAAGGATAATTATTATGCACTAAATTATCTACCTACTGTAAATTATTTTTGTGTGTTAATTTTTTAATTAAAATAAATCAAAATAAAGTTATTTAGGATAAAATTAAAACTATATTGGTAAAAAAAAATTAATTAGGATGATGTGTTTCTTTATGTGTAGGTTTCTTATATATTTTAGTTTTAAAATTATGAAAATTATATATTAACAAAACATCAAGAAAAGAAAGTTATGAGTTTGTTTACTCTAACCTCGTCCATACACAAACGTTTATGAAGTTCAGTTTCAGGTAGTAGTACACCTTTGACGGAACTGGAATTCTAAAAATTGGACTTTAAACACCCCTTTCCGAGCTAAAGTTGAGGTTTTTTATGAATGTTTGTAGGTATCCTCATTTAATCGCTCAAAAACCAAATATTTTGTAATATACTTAACAGTTTGCAAAATATTATTGTTACAATAAAATTTACCATTCTGTGCTTTAATTTGGCTTTTTTTAACGTTTATAATAAAGAATGATAATGATATAATAATACTTCCAAAAATCAAAGTTAGTTAATCGTTTCTTTAGAAAACTCCCTTTATTGCCTTAGGCTAGTATTAGTAAAACAGCTGGTCCATATGTACGTTTTTGCACCCTAAAATTTAAATTAGGGATGAATGAAAATTGCCTCTATAGCCTTCGTCTAGTGTATATAATTTAGTTCAAACATGCTTTTAAAGGCGATTAGGAGGCATCCACGTATTTTAGTTTTTGAAAAGTGACTGACGGCAAATTTAAATAATAAAGAACACGGGGTGAATATGTTTATATTATGAAAAAAGGGAATTGGATGAGATGTATAAAACATGTATGAGCAATTTAAAAATAAAACAGAATTAAATTAAAATTACTACCCCAATTTGACATATGGGGATGTTACTGAAATTTGTGGCATAAATAATGCCTTAAATTTTTTGTAATATTAAGACATTGTCATAATTTTTTATTGTAAAATAATTAGTGATGGGCAAAGCAAGACCAAGACCAAGACCGGGCTAGTCTTGGTTTGGTCTTGGCCTTGCAAGCCTTATCTTGGTCTTGGTCTTGCAAATCAAAAAAAGGTCTTGGTCTGGGTCTTGGTCTTGCAGCACTCGGTCTTGGTCTTGCTGGTCATGCTTTTTTTTGGTAGTAATATTTTAAACTAAGCAATCTTAAATAAAATATATTTTTTTAATACCTAAGTATAAATAAAGATAAGACTATATTTTTTGGTTTAAAATTTTAAAATATACCAATGTTAACCCTAAACGTACATTTATTTGATTAAAAGCATATTTTAAATGTAGGGGTTTATATATTTAAAGGGCTCCATTTTTAGTTGAATTGAGACACAATCTGCTTTTATATATTTAGTGGCATATAGAAACATTTTAGTAAAAAAAATATTTAAATTTTCTTAAAAGAAGTATATAAAATTAAAGCAAATAAAAAACTGTCTACTGTATGAGCAAAAAAAAAATTAATTTTAACCAGATGTGAAATTTTCGTGAAAATGATTCTGATATGTAAACATTGGTTACTGAATTTAATAAAAAGTTATTTAAAAAACTTTGTAGTTCATATAAACTTTTTATCTTCAAATTAGTTAAACATTTGCCATACAAAGTTTGTAAAAATACTTTATAAACAATCTGCATATACAAGGTGGCTCAATAGTGTGACAGAGCCCAATATCTCCGAAATCGTTTAAAAAAAGTAAAAAACTAAACATACAAAAAATGTAGACAAAAAAGGCATAAAATGTAAAATTATTTTCTATTTCAGAATTTTCCGAACAATCCACTGCCACACAAGAAAACTCCCTTATTTTTAGGTTTTAAACTAAAATAAAAAACTTATTACGAAAAATCCATTAAAAAAAATCGCCACCCTGTATATTATGCTGGAACTTGTTGAACTGTCAAATAGGAACAATGTTGACGTAGATGGGTTTTAAATATCATTTTCGGGTTTGACAAAAATAACGTCATCATTATTCTTTTGGCATTGTTGTGACTATTCCGTCTAAACCGAAAGTGATATTTAAAATCTATTTATATAAAAAGAGTTTCTTTATAACATAACAAATATTTTTTTATTAATCCATTACTTTCACATTTATATCTTAGTTTTAAAAAGCAATATAATGGTGCCACTCCTTACAGTGTGGAACAAAAATAATGTATTTCTAGATTTTGGAAAATTTTTGATCCATCCTGTAAGTAGCATTACTAGATAGCTTATTTAAAAAAAACATTATGAATATGAAAGTAATTTTAAGCTTCTAACACTTTTGTATCTCTGGTTTTTCTATATAGTGAACGGTTTCGGAGATACCGAGCTTTGTCGGACCATTGAGTCACCATCTCATTATTTTTGAAACATTTTATTAAATATACTCGTTATCGTTGTTGAAGAACTATAGATATTAAAGAACCAGTGATCGATTTAATTATTATTTTATCAAAGAATCTCTTACTTATTAAATAATCGCCTTTTTTGGCAGTTCTCGACACATTTTTTGTCATGTCTGTATGAAATACCTCTGTATATTGAATTTGAAAATTAAATAATATAATATAAAAAAGTCGCAGAAGTGCAAGAGTCTTGCAGGTCGGTCTTGGTCTTGCGTAGTCTTGCACACCCCGGTCTTGGTCTTGGTCTTGGTCTTGCATTCCCCGGTCTTGGTCTTGGTCTTCAAGCGAAAAGGCGGTCTTGGTCTTGGTCTTGCTGCAAGACCAAGACCAAGACCGCAAGACCAAGACCGGTCTCGCTCATCACTATAAATAATACAAAAGGCAGGTTTTCTATAGAAATATTCCTTATGTCCTTTTCCGTTTCTACCACGTCTATAGGTCAGGATACATATTTGACAAAAACTTATAGACCTTAACAGGCAATATTCTATAGCTAAAGTCACGCTGGCAACTTATTTTTATTTTGTTTGATCCGTTCTTACGTTTAGAAATAAAAAATTCTTTTACTGGTTTTTGATATTTATTAGTGTTTTAATATTTAACCAAACATTTTTTTTATTAGGCTTAACTACTACAGTTTCGTGGATATCGGGATTATTGGTTTAAAATATTTTTCCCAGTTCCATCAACAAAGTCTAAGTACAGAAACATGCAACTTACAAAAACCCTCTATACCAAGGTTTCCCACCTGTGGTAGGCATACCACTGCTGGTACTTACACGCCCAGCTCGACAAAACCTTTTTAAACGAAAGGCGTGTTTACACTAAAGTTGGCAACTAAAAGTTGAAAAAAGATTGTTTTTAGAAAACTAAATGTTGTCAACAAAAAGTTGCTCTTCTCAAATTAGAGCAACAAGTGAAAGATTTTTTGTAGAAAACTAAAAGTTGCGCTTCTTAAATTTAGAAAAACAAGTGAAAACCTGTTGCCAAAGAAATGGCGCGAAAGGTTTAGTTCTCCAGTTCTCCACTGGTTTTCTACAAGTTGGTTGCGCAAAGCGAGAAGCAACAAATTTTCCACTTTTAGTTGTCAACTTTCTTTGATCTTTACCGATACTCGCTGGAAACCAAAATTTAGTGTCTTTGTATGTGATTTGTCTCTCCACAAGTGGAAGACAGAAAAAGTTGCTGTTGTTTGTAGAAAAAGGTACAAATTGCCGCAACTTGTGGAAAACTTAGTGAAAGACTTTGGTTTAAACGCGGCTTAACGGTTTAACCGTTTTTTGTGGAAAATAAGCTTCAGCTACGACCTGAACTTCTAATAGATTTAAAAACTTACTGTATGTTTGATTGAAACACACAATGAATGAAGCAGTTTTTCAAACTAAACTGTGCAATAAAGCAATGGTTCAAAGGACTATTTAAAATAAACTGAAAAACAATTAAAATTTTGTTGCCTTTCACGTCGACTTACTTATGTAAAACATATTTTTTTACTTTCGCATGTTCAGAATAAGAACTCGAATAAACTCAGAAGTGTGCAAGATAATCTCCTTTTAAAACTGGACAAAATTAAACCAGATAATGCCATGTTGGCTTTGAATCACATAGCTCAACCTTCTTATTACCATTTTTGTTTTTTTAGTATGTGGTGTAAGGCTGGCCGTCCACTGGATGCGTAGTCGTCCGACTTTATAGTCGTGAGAATATGGACGATCGTACAAATTTATATGACTGTAGGTCGTCCATTAGTACCGACTAGTTTTTATATTAGTACGGTATTTTGTGGTGTTTTTAAAATGGATCCAAATAAAATATATTTTCTTTGAAAATTCATCTTTAAGATGAAAATTAACAAGAAAAAGACAAAAATATTCACAATTTCTTTGGACATCTCTAGCGTAATATCTTGTATCTCGCATGTCCCATAATGGTTTCCGCTCTCTCACCATGCTTATTAGCTTTTCGCAATCCATATTCTATATAGTTCAAGATTCTTAAAAATACTGACAAAAAGTAGCTTAAATTCGTCCGACAAATCCCGTCCAAACGGGACTAGTCGCAAGTCGGATGTAGTCGGTTGAAGTTGTCCGACCGAAGTCGTAGGCAATCGACGTCATT
The DNA here is from genome assembly GCA_019359885.1 of Listronotus oregonensis. Taxonomy (NCBI): domain Eukaryota; kingdom Metazoa; phylum Arthropoda; class Insecta; order Coleoptera; family Curculionidae; genus Listronotus; species Listronotus oregonensis. Next base: position 19,133 of record JAHBCN010002294.1, read on the forward strand.
TAACGCCTTTTCATTTTGAGGGATTAGTCGGACATATTATTATATGGACAATTACGCACGACCAGTAGGTCGTACGACTACGCATCCAGTGGACGGCCAGCCTAAGGCTCTTAATGTCCGATATTTTTAAGTAAATTTAAAACTGCACATACTAATTTACTAAAATAGAAATTAAGAAAGTAGAGTAGAGTAGTGGTACGTAGAAGATTTACGTCTTGCCAAGTGGTACGTTTAGAAAAAAGGTTGAGAACCGCTGCTTTACACAATGGGGTGGTGTCACCACGGAGCTTAATATGTGACTAGTTTAGTTTTAGTGTTTTTAGCTTGTCGTTTGCTACTGTGTCTTTTTAAGCTAAATTTATAGTTTGACGTTGCCGTTTGCGCTCGCCGTTTGCCGTTTGCAGTTCACAGATAAAACAACGATGTTTCGTTTATCAATTTAGACATTTTGTTAACCCGGGAACCGTAACGTCAAACAGCGAGCGGTAATGGTAACGTCAAACTAGAAATCCACTTTTATATAATTTTATTAGGATCAAATATATTCAAAACATGTTCATGAGAAATTGTTGATCTATAGTTGTTTATATGATTTATAAAACAGTTTTTGGGTAATCGTAATTAATTCTTTGGGCAGTGGAAGGCCGAAAACCTATACGAACTAAAGTACCGTGGATATCTTAGGTGAAGTAGAAAGCTGTTTTCAAGACATTTGGATAAACAAAATTTTTAGTACCCGAATATAAAGTTGGTTTAAGATCCCGAAAAAGAAATATTGCAATTAATCTGACTTGCTTTCCAAATTAAGCCTAAGGGAACAGAAAATAGTCTGAGGAAGACAAAAAAGAAGAATGCGCTTAATTTCCAGGTCAGAATTAGAGACTGGCTTAAAAAGCTGAATATTTGAAGAAAAGGTACCATTGTCAGCAAAATTGGTTTAACCGTGAACGAAAAATATGGTTAATGTAAAAAAATAGAGTTAAAAAGTTATAATTGATATATGTCGAATAGAAAGAAAACTGGAGTGTCAAAGACAAAGTCTAAAGGTATGTCTACACCAAAGAAACACAGAGGAACATTTTGTTGCTAGTTGCCGTAACTCGCTTAGGAAACAGAAACAACAACAAAATTATCGTAAACATTCTGTCTACACCAAAAAACTCATCTTAGTCACGGTATCATTGTGTTGCTGCAACAAGAAACATTCCATCTACATCAGTGTAGTGTCTGTTTCAATATTGGCAAACAATCAGTAAAAATCAGAAAAAATGAGTTTGTAAATGTTTTCTTTCCTTTTAATTCATTAATATCAGTGCCAACCGCATTACTTATCTCGGCCCACAAATCGTGTTTTTGTAACGATCACCATAGTCTTTATCCCGTGGATTCCACAAATACTTGGTATTTCTTTACAGTTCAATTAAATTTATAGCATTTTCTGTTGTCCAACTGAAAGACGTGTTATTAACTTGGTTTGTTAATATAAATCTATAAATACAATATGAGTACGTTCCTCACAATACACACGAAGCACAAGTTTCTGAATCAAGTTACAATCTTTCCCCACACTGCCGGAAATTTTTTGACAAAAAAAGAAAAGTTATATGAACTTTTGTTTCTGCAACCGTAAACATTGAGAAACCTCAAGAATCTTTAAGGAACAATCAGGAACAAGTTTCACAAACAAGCAACATAAACACAATGTTCCTATGTGTTGCTTTCGGTGTGGACACAGCTTAAGTGAAAGACAGTATGAAGAAAGTTTGTTTCGGAGTGCATCATGCCAGCCTTAATCAAAATCATTGGAGCAACGACCTGGAATTTGCCAAGTAACTCAAGGGACTTCCTTCAATTACGTCAAAAAAAAAAAAAAAAAAAAGGATTTTTTTCATTCTGCAACCGAAGGTGGGTACAGTACCAAATCGTATCTACTTTAACTTTGTATCACGTAATTTGTTTAATAATTTTTGTTTTTAAACCAAAAAAAATTAATTATTATAAAATCACCTGTTATACCTCAAAAACTAGACCGACTAATCAAAAGAAAAATATTTATTTTTTAGTACCACATTTTTATATTTGTTAACTACCTACCCTTTATGTTTTACTTTAAATTAAAGATTTTAAAATTAGGTTTTTCTTATACGCTAACTTTATTAAAATATACATTTTCTAAGAAATAGTTATCCACATGCTGCGAGCGTTATAGTACATATTCTAGAATTTAATTAAAGGATCAATCGATGGGAAAATATTTAGTACATTTCTGTAATTCAAACGCACAATAACAGAGTAAACCCCAGAATATTTTCCTTTCCCAAATTCACTTCTCGGGAAATTTCCCAGCAGATAACGAAGCCGGAAAATCCACCAGAGAGTATTATCTAATGAAAACGTAATTTAAATAAACAAAAAGGAAAAATCCGGAATTAAAAGGAGCAAGGAAAAGCGCGGGACCCAAACTGTGAGTTTTCTGAATTCCGGCAAGCAATTAAAAAATGGCTTAAATATTCATGGTTAATTTGGGGTAAGTATATCAGAGCACAAGCATTTTTCTCGACATTGTTAATAATTTAAAAAGCCTGAAGCTTAGTTTATTTTGTGTAAGTAAATTAAAAACATGCGGAGAAAAATTGGCATAATTCAGATATTTTATATTGATGGAGAACGTTTGAAGTTACCTTAACCCCAAAATTGGGGGGGGGGGGGGGGGGGGGGGGGGGGGGGGGGGGGGGGGGGGGGGGGGGGGGGGGGAAAAGTCACTTGAAGCTTAGTTTATGGTTTTAGTAAGTACAAAAACCCTGCGTAATAATAATGGATATTAGATATATTATATGATAGGTAAACTATAAAAAGAAAGTTACAACATTTTTTCACATTAATAATGACAATATACTTTGAAAATCTATAATATATGTACTGTGAATTCAAAACGTGAAACCTAGGAGTAACACATAAAAAATGTAGCTCCCTCTATTTGTTTTAATGCGAATCTCACAGTATATATAGATATATATGTGATAATATCTAATTATATATATATATATATATTATACATATATATCATTATATATATATAACTTTGTATATACGGATTATGATACACTTATATACAGGTGTTCAAATATGAGTAGGAAAATTTTTAACATAGGAAACATTTTTAATTCTATATTTAAAGCAAAATGTCGGATCTCCATTCCATAGATTACCATGAGGTGCAAAGTTAATTTTAAGGTTTTTTCTTTGAAATACATTTATAATCTTACAAAATGTTCAGTTAATGTTCCAAGATACCAAACAATCTTTAGGTTCTAATATTCGTACTTATCAAAGTAGTTCATAAACACTCTTAGGGCTATTTCTTAATACTTAACACAAAATTTATTACCAATCCCTATCCTTGTTATTTGGACCGATATTGCAAATTTGAATAATAAAACCCGCTTAAAGACAATTAAAAACTCAAAAAAAAAAATGTACTTTTCTCATGTCGATCCCTAACCATTTAGCCAAATCGACATCAAAGTTTTCATCAGTATCTAAATAAATGTATTTAAATAAAATCAACAAATCAAGTCCCTTGTATCAAATTAATTTGACAGCTAATGATTTTATAAGTATATTCATTAAAAAATTTGTCAACAAAAAAACTTAACACTAATATGTAACTAATCTTAATGGTAACTTATAAAATAGATTCTTTAAAAACGGAAAAATTATAACATATTTTCAAAATGCCTCCTATTCATTTCTATACATTTTCTGATACTTTTTAAAAAATGTCTTTATGCGAAAAAATATACCAACTGTATTTCTAATAGTATCACAACCATTCATTATCCGTTGACGCAAATCATTTATATCATTTACCGGCATCTTAAAGACTAAAGCTTTCAAATGGCCCCAAAAAAAAACCTTTGCCGATGCTGTTTTTCTACAATGGCGTGAGGGTTTTTATAAGCCCATTCGGGCGTATTACGAAAATTTGCAATCCCATCTCGCGTGAATGCTGCTTCGTCAGTAAACAAAATTAAGTCGATGAACTGGATATTTTCCTCATATTTTTCCAAAAGATTATTGCACATGTCCAGTCGTAGTTGTGAGTCATCCTCATAAAGTGCTTGAACCTTTTGTACATGAAATGGGTACAGAAGTTCTTCATGAAGAATTTGCCAAGCTGTAGAATTAGCAATTCCCTCTTGTAACGCAAGATTCCTTGTGCTAATACTTGGATTTTCTTCTACTCTTTCGATAACTCTTTGTTCTCTTTCAACAGTTCTAACATGCCTTGTTCTGCCTTGCACATGGAGCATTTCTTTCTGGATAAGTTGCAATATAAATCGGCCGGGCCTCTTCTGCATTCCCATGTGCTTGCCCTTAACAAAAATGCATATCACGGTACTTAATATGTGAATATTCTCGTCTCATTTTATAGCCATGTATGTTTTTAACACGGAAAATTATTTTGAACTCAAAAGTAATGTAATAAAAATATTTGTTAAATTTCGCAAAATTTGACACAAGGCGACTTGATTTGTTGATTATATTTAAATACATGGTTAATTTGGATAAAACTGATGAAAACTTTGATGTCGATTAGTGGTTAAATGGTTAGGTTTATCGACATTGATGAAGAGTGCTTCTTTTTTAAGTTTTTAATTTTCTGTAAGCTGGTATATACAAATTTGCAATATCTGTTTAAATAAAAGATAGGGAGTAAATAAATTGTGTTTCAGGTAAAGTGCCCTCTAGCGGTGTTCAAAAGAACTACATTTAAGTTACAATATTAGAACTCAAAGAGCTCGGTTCGTATGCCGAACATCAACTAAATTGCAATTTGAAGGAGAAGAAAAAACTTCTGGGGGCATTTGGTTCCACAGTCTGGACACTCTGGGGATGAAGAAACGAATAAAGTGGAAAGTTTGAGGACCTCTAAGTTGGACTGTAAAGGGATGCATAGGAATAGTACTTGCCCAAACCTCGAAGCAAAAGCCGTGAAAATACCTACATGAAAGCGATAGATACCCTACGCCCTGTCAGTGAGCAAGAGAAGGAGGCTTTCTTGTAAGCGTGGTATCATTAATAAGACGAATAGCTCTTTTTTGAATATCAATATTCTAAAGGGGGTCTGATATGGGATACATACAAAGTATAAAGATTAGAAGGAAAGAAATACTTTTTGTCTCGAAAGGAAAAACTAAGCTTTTTTAAAGCTGCTAAGCTATAAATGTGTTGTGTTTATGACAGGTAAATATATTTTCATAAATAACGCCAACAAGCCTAAATGACCCTTTGTTCTGCAGAACTTGGCCGCTCATAAGTAAAGACTGAGCATTGGCAGACCCTTTTCGCGACAGCCAACATAACTGTGTTTCCAAAGCATTAAACTGAACAAGATTTCTGCTGCGTGAATCCTATATTAGTTTTGGGTCCTGTGAAAGAGATATCTGCATTTCCCTGCTTTTGTCTTTCAAATCAGACTTACGAGACTGATCGGGAAAAGGCAGGAGGAAAGAATATATCGTCCCTTGACAAAAAACTAGAAAATTGGAAAGACTCTCAGCGACTCACTACAAGTATATCTTAAGTTAAACGTAAAAACTAAATCCTCAGTATTTTCAAGTATTATCTTGAGATTTTATATAACTATAGTAATCTGATATAAAGTATTTAAAAATGGCAAGGCCGTTAATAAAAAGTCAATAAAAAACCTTCTCTGACCTTATTAAGCATAAGAAATCCGTTAAGTAAAATTAAATCTTTCAGATTTTAAACTGAAGTAAAAACTTTGTTTCCAACGCTTATTTTCGCGCGCTGTTTCCCAGCATTTTTTGCCTTAAAATTAATCCCCAACCGATAAATTTACCAACTTCATTGTCTATTACAGGCAGCCAGCATAACAAAAAGCCTTATTACAAAGTCCTCAATCCTCTTATTCCCCCGTTATTTCATTCTACACCATAATGAATAACCGAAAAAAACAGCCGCCGATGAAAAATAAAATGATTGCGCGACATGCGATTTAAAAAATGGAAATAGAATTGAATATATCGATTCGGTAAGCCCTTTTGTTAATGGGATTGGAACGCAATTTGGAAAGGGTCATGACGACAGATCCCTCAAAACGGGTTTGAATACTTAATCTAATAAGGGGGAGTTTTTTCTTCACGTATCTTTTTGCGCATTTTTGGTTATTGTCGATGTTTATTTAAGTAGAGAATGAGACATCACTCTAGTAAGTACTTTTATCTTTTAACAATATACTATTGCTTAATACAATTAACAAAAAACACAAAAGAAGCCATACTATAGATACGTAAAATAGTTATTTATGTATTAGGGATGAAATATTGCCTATACAGACGAAGTTGGATTTTGTTAGTAGCTGAGGCATAGCCCAGGCCCACAAATAGACGAGGCATAACAGGCATTTTTTCGCAGAGGTACGTATTAAAGTTTGGGCGTCGCCTATTTTGGTCCAAGGCGGCGGCGCCTAAATTTCGCCTGTCTCTACCCGAACCTAAATCTAATCTGCTTTTGAACCGCCCATTTTGGCCCAATAATATATGTAATTAATTCATTATTAGTTATTTGTAATATAAGTGTTAAAAGTGACATTTTATTTTGTGAAAAGGAAGTTTGGAACACGACGCGACGCCGAAGGCGGACTGTTTCATGCCTTCGAACAAAATAAAATCACTTTTAGCACGTATATTATGCATCATTTTTTCTACAAACAGCATTAAAAGACCAAAACATTGATTTTTTATCGTTAAATAATAATTATTTTTAAAATCGTAATTTCATCTAATTTATTAATGAAATAAGTTCCTAAGGTTAAAAAAAATGTTAATTTGTCTTCGTTGACAAGGAACTTCAAATTATCGCAAATTCTTGTTCAATGGAAAGTGATCAAAAAAATGAATTTTTCCCGGTGGAAATCGAAGAAGCTGTCAATAAAACTACTTTTGAATTATTGCCTGGTAAGTCAAAGCAACAAAACGAATTTACATACTATCGTTTCTTAAAATGGTGTGATCAGAAAAATGTTAGTGGCAAGAATTCCAGTGAAAAAGTGTTTCTTGTATTCTTTGAAAAAAGTCAAAAATATGAACATAAATAATCAGGACATAAGCAGATATCACAAGCTAGTTGCCTTTTTAAAGCGAAAGGGTGAAGGATATCGACCGAGAAAGTCTAAAATATTGACATTTCTAGCAGAAGCTCCGGATGGAATATATCTTATAAAAAAATTTGTCCAAAAGTTTGGTGGATGACATTGCTTTCTGCCCGGGCACATATCTTACTAAAGTAAATTGTGTAACAACCACCAATGAAATTGGCCATAGAGTTTCTTATTCTAATTGTATTTTTAGTAATTGTACTTTTAATTGAATAAATAATTTATTTTAATCCTAGTACTACGTTTTTGTAATTTCTTATCTGTGTTAAAAGAAATCACTTTTAGCACAAGTGCTAAAAGTAATTACTTTTAACACCAGTGTTGTAAAATGATATTTTAGTTACTGACAGAATGCATTAAAAATTAATGTTTAACTGATGTTTGTAGAAAAAATATGTTACGAATCCTAATCGTGCCTATTTTATAATATTATAAAAGAGTTTATAAATTTTGATGCAAAATAAAAAGCAAGTCAATTTTAATTTACAATTTAAACTTCCGTATCCCTTGTCGACAGCAGAAGACTTTCAACCTCCGTGTTTTTTCAGTTTTGCTGACAAAGCTGCATAACTATCTTGTATTACTTTTTGTATAAGGTTTTTAACTTTTGTGGCAATAAATCTACTAATGCTTTTTCCCAAGATCTAATAATTCAGGAGGTTTGTCGCTAATTCTCGAATTACTATTAGCATATAACATTTTTTTTATACATTAGTGATAACAGCCTAAAATGTTTTATTTTACAGACTATTTTAGCATTTTAACAAACGTTTTTTTACAATTTAACAAAACACAATAAATGAGATCGTAGCAACCATCCCTGCCTTGTCGATTCAGCATTTAAAAGGAAGAAAAAAGTTTGCGTATGAAAAACTTTACAATTTAAAAAACTTGCATCTTACCTCCTTAAATGAGTACGAAGAAACATGTTTTTTTATGAGGTCGACGAAAATGGTATACTACATACCTAGGTGAAAAGTGTTTTATTCCAGTCGGGAGAAAAGGAACCAATAAAATACTTTTATTAACATGATGTATATACTATTAAAAAACATTTAACCACTGAAACCCATCCATTCACTTACCACACCTCGGCCTTCTTCTTCTTTCCAGGAAAAAGTCTTGATTTACTACCGGAGGCAGCACAGCCTCTTGGGTTTTTTGCGCCTTCCTCTCGGCATAGTATTATATCACCGAAATTTATTTTAATAATAGACAACATAGTCCAGACCTCTGTAAGTACCCAAAGCTGTAAATAAATCTGTACAGTTTTCATTTGTGGCGCAATTCTTAGGTCTTCGCAGATACTTTCGAGCGAAAAAAAGTTTATCACGATTCTGACTTGGGAATCCGCTGAAAATGCATCCCCCCAAAATTCCAAAAATGAGTTTTCCGCGAATATTCGCCAAAATATGCCAATAAGAGAATATCACCTCGAAATCTACAATACTGGTTCCTACCATTTTTTTGCAACACCAATATTTTTCGCAAAAATGCCATCGAAAAATCTATGACATTCCACACTGGATAGATGTGGTAGTTTCTTACCACGAGTCACTGGTGTGATGAATTTTCCTGATTTTTAAACTTTATTAAGAAAAAAACATTTAGAAACTGAACCCTCTAAGTTTTTAAATGATGTACATTGCAAAGCATTTTAATAGGTGATGAGTTTTTGATTCGCGTTTATTCTACAAATTTTCTAGAACTCCGGAAATGGCTAAAAAATGCAGATGGGCAAAACAATTTTTTATCAAAACGTAAGAAAGATGGTGAAGGAAATTTTCTGGGATCATTGAACACTTATTAAGGTCTCATTATAAGAAAGAAATGTTAATCACAAACCATTTTTTTTAATATCAATAAATTAATGGGATACTCTCAAAATATTGTGAAAAAAAAATTTGACCGCTTTTTTTAATATCCTAGAAAAATCAGAATGGACCCAAACTCATATGTAATGATAGGTACGGATTTTCCCATTCCGATGAACTTTGAATGATTAAAAAATGCACAGTATTGCCCGAGTAATGGTACAATTCGTCCGCACGCTTTTAAGTGAATCCATGAAGATTATTATTATCTCGAAAACTATTGATTTTTCGAAAAAAATTATTGGACCAGTTTTGTATAATACCAGACGATCTTCATTTTTTGTTAAAACAAAAATTCTCCAATTCGCATATTTTGGCACATATTAGCGGAAACCCATTTTTCGGGCCTTGAGGGGCCATTTTCAGCGGTTTCCAACCTATTAACGTTGATAAACTTTTTTTCGGTTGAAAGCATCTCCGAAGACAAGAATTGCGCCACAAGGGAAAACTGTACAAATTTATTTACAGCTTTGTACCTTCATTTACTGGACTAACAGTCTAGATTTATTATATTAAGTGTAAAAATGGGTCATGATGGCTATTTGACAGACATTTTATTTTACTGTATTTAAATTTTACACTAGAAACATCAATTAAATAGAATTCTATGTGCTTTTTCTAAAATGTTGTAATTTTTGCCATTTAAAATTGAAACTCCACTCAAGACACCCTATAAAAGGGAAAAGCTCCTAAAGTTATCTTTTGATACAATGTACGTATTAGAATCGGGAAATCTTAATTTTAAACTTAAATTTAATAACCTAACAATGTTTTTTTTTGTTTTCTATTATTAATAAACTAAAGATTTAACTCAAAAAAATAACTTATCAGTTTTTTTGCTATTATTATAACTATTATATATTAATATATATTTATATATATATATATATATATATATATATATATATATATATATATATATATATATATATATATAAGGTGATTCATGAGGAAATGTCAATACTTCGGGTACGTAGTCGGGTCCAAAATAAACATAAAGCCTATACAAATATATTCCGCAAGGCCTTCGTTTTTGAAATTTTGTGTTAAAATTTTTATTTAATTTTCTATTTTAAAAAATCTATAATAAAGTAAATATTGAAGTAAAAATTTGTATCCGGGGGTTTTTTGGTATAACGGATTCAAATATAATTTTATTACGGCTCTTACTTGTAGGGGAGCCACCTACCGTCTTTTTGCTATTTTAAACAATCACAACTTTTTGGTACGGCTCTGTATTACATTTTTACGTCAAAAAGGGAAACTTGTTAAAAGTTGATATAAGCAACCGTTTTCGAGATATTTGGATTTAAAAAATTTCGACGCATCTGATTTTATTACAGCAAAATTTTATAATAATAAAACAAAATGCATAATTAAACAATATGTTTTTAAATTTTTAAGAAAATTATTGTTTTTAAATTATGTATCTCGGAAACGAAAGCCTTGCGGACCCATATTTGTATAGACTTTTATGATTATTTTTGGACCCTGACTACGTACCTGAAGTATTGACATTTTCTCATGAATCACCCTTTGTATATATATATATATATATATATATATATATATATATATATATATATATAAAAATTTTTTTCGCAGTTTTCCTTTGTTCAGAGTAACCCGAACACGGCAAGCATTATCCAGAGATGTGGCAACTCCTAATTTTGCTTCCTCTGGGGAAAAGAATTTTTTAGCACTCCCCCGGATTTGACCTTACCTGAAACAAAGAGAAAGCAGATTAGGAAAATTGTAATTTCGGATAAATTAACGTGTTAAAAGACTGACATCAGTGACTGGGTGAACTTGATTGATTAATCTTATTATAATAGGCGCTGTTTATAGTTAGACAGCCCATAAAAATTCTTGTAATTACTTTATTTATCTTTTGTTAGAATGCGAGTTTAGGGTATTAACACCTAAAGAATAAAATGTACAAAACAAGCTGGATAGCTGATAATATGTTCTTTTGAAATTACAATGCTACAAATATTATTATTCAAGAAATTTGCAATACCTCATGCTTGTTTTCTAAATTAGGCTTAGAAACTGACTTTGGAAATTTACTAATTAAAATAAAGGGTAATATTATCAACAAAACTATGGATTAAATTAATAGTAAAAGACAGACGATTGTTGATGTGGAAAAAAATAAGGTTGGTGCCAGTATTGAACCGTTGGGCACTCCAGCATTAACTTGGTGAAAGATGAAAGTCTGACCATCTAAATAACTAATATGCGTTAGTACGAAAAGAAACTAAAGAGCCAAAAATAAAGTTTAGATGGAAGAAAGTTTGTATAGTAGAGCATCGTACCAGACCTCCAGAACTGATCTAAAACCTTGGATATGTCAAGAGCAACGATCTGGAATTCACCCAGTTAAGGAACTTGTTCCAGTTATGTATTTTATGAAAATAAACATTAAAGTTTTATTATTGTATGATAATTACATATTTCTATAAATTCCTTTGGAATTTACCGAAATGTAAGATTTATAATCTTAATAGTTATTAATTACTTTTAAAAAAGAAATAACTTAATATTAAAGAACAACCGGACTAGGCTAAAAAGATGTAAAATATAATTTTTCATTTTAGCGAAGATTAATCTAGTAAAGGAAACACTCCATCCAAGTATAAAGAGCAATAATTCATAAAAAATTAAATTCTGAATCTAATTTAAAAAGTTAGTCCTGCAGAAAGAGTGTGATTAAGCCTTGAGTTTTATAATTTACTCTACAGCCGACTTGCAGTATTTACCAAATCTTCTTCAAGTGCTGAAGTTATTGCGCTACCTACTTTTTTATTATTTATTAAAGTAAATCAATTTGAAAACTTAAAAGTTTGTAAGATTAAAACAAATATTTTTAGGTTTTAATACTATTAAATTATTAGGTACTAGGTATACTAACACATTCTAATATTTGCTGTTTTCTGTTTACAATAGCTTATTTATCCCATTTTACACAGAGAAAAATGTTTGGTACTAATTGTATTAAACTTGTTCTTTATTAAGTTAAAAAATGGTTAAAAGAAGCTAAAATTTATTTTAAATAATTTTAATTATTTTTTATTTTATATTTCTTTAGTTATTAAACAAATGTACTTTTACACATTCGTTATTTGTATATGCGGTTTAATAATCAACATCATTTTTCTTCAACATTAATTTTTTTAATCTTTATGACAGCTCACAAGGATTACTATATGTATATTATATACTAAAAAAAAAATATATATATATATATATATATATATATATATATATATATATATATATATATATATATATATATATATATATATATATAAAAATATATATATATATATATATATATATATAATATATATATATAAATATAAATAAACAAAAAAAAAAATTTTTTTATAAAAAATTTAATTATTAAAAAAATTACCAAGGAACACTAAAAGTCTGGGGAATCGCGGCCAGATTTACACTACGCAACGAGGAGAATTTAAAAAATTTTAAAATTCATGTTTACAAAGTATTTTGTTGGGTAATCGCCAAAATAAAATCTCTTCGGTCCTGGCCTCAGGGTATAATACTATGTGGGCCCCGAAACTACCCTTATTAACTACAAAAAAAACATCCTTAACAAACAAAACACCTATTTACGGTGGTAGACTTACCACCGAAATGTTGATGGGTGTTTTAATTGTTAAAGATTTTTTTTTGGGGTTTTTCCTTCATTTTGTTAGTTTTTTTCCGCACACTGTTTAAAACCTGTACTGGCCGAAAGTTCATTTGGAAGCACCCAGCAAAGTCTTTGTAATAAATTATTTAAGTTTGCATATAAAATCTATATGCAAATTTAAACAAAAATTTCTGTGGTAAAAATTTTAACCAAATAGATTTAATCGAAGCAATGGTAAAACTACTTGATCAAATTACTTTTACATTGTTATTAAAAGGTATTTTAAATTACCAATAAAAAATAGATTGTATCGTGTAGAGCAAATAATGAAGTGTAAACATGTCATCAAGTATTCTGGTGTTATGTTAGGGTGTTTTTATTTTAAAAGTGACACTTATAAAAAATGTACAGTCGTTCAACGAGGGCTGAACAGGGCCACATTTATGGCTTTTTACCTGTGGTGATGGCCATCTTGTTTATTTTTCCGTGTAGAATCTTGAAGTACAATCAAAAAAACAATTTGAATTAAAACAAGGTAGGACACAAAATTATCATTTTCCTAATGAGACACCTTATTTTTTAGTTTTTTTATAATTTTTTCAATACGTTATAATAAAATCAGTTCGTATTCACTAAACAGAAATAATTTGCTTCATTTAAAAAATTTGCTATTTAATTAAAATAGTGAAAAAAAGAAAATTTTGTTGATTGGAAAAAATAATTGGTGTCAAAATTGAACGTTAATCCACATTTTTAAAAAATAAAAATTTTCCCAAACCATTAAAATTTTTTTAATTTTATGCGTTAGTAAAAAAACTAAAGAAGATTAGTTTCTAAAGTATTATTTTAGATTATATGAAAAAGAGTGCACACGATGGCTGTGTTTCATTCTGTTTAATATGAAAAAATCCTCAAATACGACCCTGCTCAGTCCTCGTTAGATGACCCTATATAGGATGAGGTCACGCTGCAGACCTTTTGTTAAAAGTGATAAAATCCATAAGGCCAAAAACACATGTGGTCATTTATAACAAGAATGAAATATTTGCCATCACATTGATTAAATCTGAGGTCGGGAAGTGGAAGGTGGTGAGTTTTTAAGGGAAAAAACGGTTTATCTCGATTTTTGGCAAAACTACAAGTCCTATGGAAAAAAATTAAATGGCAACGTTGTGGGTAATAAAAAGTTGATAATTTAAAAACAAAATCGGATTCGAGTTTTTTTTTGCATTTTCTAAGAACTTTCACCACAAAGCCCACCTACTTTTTCTAAAACAGCAGATATTTTGACAGGAGAATTTTCGATTAAAAATTAGGGTGCTTTTTCGATATTAAATCAAAATAAGATGAAAAAATAAATATTTTACATCAAAACCATTACAGTTTATTTGGAACAAAAAAAGGGAAGTTTTCACCAAATTTGGTGCAAAAGTTTTATTTTGTAAAAGATAAAAATAAAAAACCAGAAACTTGGTTATTTGAATTCTTCACATAAATCAGGGGTCTCCAAACTTTCCAGCCTTAGGGCCATACTGATTACTCCAGTAAGTTCCGAGGGCCAAAACCATATTATCATTGTTGCCGGTGGTAAGAAGTGAAAAGTCCACTGATGAAAAAAAAGCCCAAAAAAATACACAACTTTAAAAAAAAGGGTGCAAATCGGCCAAAAAATCCCCAAAACCAACACTGCATATTATTAATTTTCCTGTCTTTTTAATTTCTAGATTAGTCGTAGAGTACGAGCCATGAGGAGTAACGTAACGACATCTGGTGGACACAAGGGGAAAAAGGTAGTACCTTCTATCGCTAACAGATGGCGCTAATAGCACGTACAGAATAATCTCGTTGGTTCGAAAAGTTCTGGTGTCTTCCACCCCACTTCTAGATGGCAGAATTGGGAAAATAAAAAAGGGTAGTGGCGCAACCACAAGTCAGTTCCTATGACACTGTTGTTAAATAAAATATTGCATACCTCCTTAAAACGTGTTTGTGCGTGTTTAAGTTTAAGACATCTTTATAACAGTTTTTTGATTTGAATTGTTGCTTTTGTGGGGAATTAGTAGTATGAAGAAGAAGCAAAAAAAAAAATAGTGAATGCAGAAAATTCAAAGCTCAGTGGAACATTCAGTATTTTTTGTAATTGAGTCCAGTAACAAGGCGCTATGTTTGATTTGCAATGAAAGCATAGCCGTTCTAAAAAAATAACATTAAACGTCATTATGAAACAAAACATTTTCAAAATTACTAAAAAAAATACAGGAAGTTTGCGGACAAAAAAATTCGAAGCTATGCAGCGCGGATTGAAATCGCAACAATCTTCATTTACAAAACTCAAAACTGAACAAGAGGTTTTCAACTCGTGCCAGCTGTGTGGCTCTTGAAATTCCAAAAAGTGGAAAACCATTCACCGATGGAGAAATGATCAAAGAATGCATAATTGCAGTAGCCGAAGAAATGTCCCCCAAAAAAGGGAAATTTATTAAAAACTGTCAGTATGTCAGCAAACACTGGCTCGAAGGGTAAAAATGCTAAAAAAAATATCCTCTCAACTGTTCGAAAAAAAGGGGCTTTTTTTAGTGGTTTTTTTTGGCCTTGGATGAGTCAACGGATTTTCAAAATTTTTCGGTGTTGATTTATATTCGAGGAGTAGATAAAAGCTATGAAGCCCGAAGAACTTCTTGATATGTAAAAGTATTCATGGCACAACTACTGGTACAGATATTTTTAAAGGAGTTGAAATGGCCATTAAAAAAAAAGAACCTTCGATGGAAAAATTGGGGAAATGTTATTACAACTGATGGAGGCAAAAACATGAGTGGGAAAGATAAAGGAGTGGGTCGCTCTTGTCCCCAAAGGCTGTAGAAAATGACTTGGTTCAAAACCATTAGTCTTACATTGATCATTCATCAACATTTTTTTGGGGGGAAAATGTTTGGATATTTGACGTTCTGAAACCAGTCATATCAACTTTAAAATTTTTCCCCAATCTTTTGGGCTGAATCACCGACAATTCCGACAATTTATTGAAGGGTTGGAAAAAAACTCCTTTTTCATACTGCCGTACGCTGGCTTATTTGGGGGGGAAAGTCCTTCAGTTTTTTTAAATTTTTCGAGCAGTGAAAAAAAAATTTTTTTTTGAATGAAAAGCATCGCCCTCTTACTGAATTACAAAACAACGCATGGCTGTGGAAGTTAGCATTCTATGTTGTTTGACAAAACATGTAAACGAAGAAAATTTGGGATTGCAAGGAGAAAACCAGCATTTCCCCGGGTTTATACACTTCAAATCATTCCGGAAAAAATTTAAAATTTTTTCAATCACAACTACAAATTTTTTTCATTTTTTAAAACATGAAAAATATTCAGCCACACTACTGAGACTGAGTTTCCTATCGATTTTGCAATCAAACTTTGAGTTTTTGAAGATAAATTTTGATATCGTTTCTGGGACTTTGATGCCATTGCGAATCAAATTAAGATCTTTCAGAATCCTTTTGATACTGACATTAAACCCCCAACCCCGGAACTTCAAAGGAAAAATGATTGATCTACAATGCAGTGATAAATTTAAAAGAACAAATATCAAAACTCATCTTTGTTGGAATTTTATAAGAGTTTCCCAAAAGACACAATTTGATAATTTGCATAAATTTTCGGGTTTTTTGGTTTTTTCACTTATTTGTGTGAGAAAACCTTCCCAAAAAAATGAAGTACACAAAAAATGTTTACAGATGGGAAATTAACTGATGAGCATCTTAAATCTCTTTTAATAATTGGTCAAGTAAAATTACCCCACAACTACAAACTATTGTCAGTGGAAAATCTCAATTACATAAATCTCATTAGTATTTCATATGTCAATGTTTGTTATAAGTTATGGGGATTATTTAAAAAGTAAAAATGTTAGTTGGTTTTTCAAAATTTTTGTTAGTTATTAAAAAAGTTAAATTTTCTGCATATTATACTTTTTCCTTTCCCTCATTAAAACCGTGTTTCTTTATCCAACTTATCAAAAAACCCCAAAAACAATAAGCCTACAAGAATGTTATGAGTTAGCGGAGTTAGCCCATGACCATATCAATGTAGATGAATATTAATAATTATTCAACATAAAATTAGAATACTTCAGTAAACTAAATTTAATTTGCTATAAAAATTATTTTTTCCCAAAAAAGGGTTTTTTAAAAAATGCTGGGGGTTTCCCCGGGCCGGACAAAATCTGTCCCGGGCCGGATTTGGCCCCCGGGCCTAGTTTAGATCCCTGACATAAATTATAATTTTTTGAAAAAAAGTAAATACAAGAGTTGTAAACCCATTTATTACCTGAAACTTTGCTATTAAACTTTTTTCCATGGACCCCCTTCTTTTTTTGAAAATCGAAAAAAAACAGGTTTTTTCCCCTTAAAAAAAACACCCCCCCCTTTCCCCTTTCCCACCTCAGATCGCCTGTAAATTATTGTTTCTACAACCGCGCGAAAAGTACCATGTTTGCGCTTCAAAAACAAAACACAAAGTTGCAATTTTAAAGAGGAGCAAGCGTTTTTTTTACTTTGTCGCTCGCTGAGTTATCAAAAAGGGAAATAATAGAAAAACGTCAAATTTGACACCACAGTAGGCGTTGAACGGTAGAAACTTGTCTGAAATTGTATTAAAAATTGTGAGAATTGCACCTTTACCTTTAATATTGTAAATAATAAGAAAAATGACTAGGGGCTTATATGGGGTTTTGGTAATAAAAATTTAAAGATCTAAATGTCTATACATGTTACAATAATTATTACAATAAAATAAATTGGTATAGTAGCCACGGTTTTATTAAATCTGTTTTTATTAACTACTTCACCTTTTAAAATTTTCCTTGAATGTTTAATAGTGGTAAAATTCAAATTTTTAACTTTAGTTATACAGAATAATAAATAATAATAATAATAATAAAAGTTTATGTTCGGGGAAAGTCCCTACATCGTTCTGACGGAGTTTTCTTCCACTAAAAGTGGTAGAAATGTACTTTTTTTATAAATAGTTGAATTTTATATTCTACGTCATATAAATATGTATATTACGACAAATCAAGTAATAAATAAAGCACTCTAATTTTCTAAACTTTTCATTATACTAAAGATAGTAGAAATGTATATTTAGTAAACAATTCGCATTATCTATAAATTACATTGATGTCCCAATTTTCGCTTTAAATAAAATACAAAACTACCAACTTTAGTTACGAAAAACAGTTTAAAAATTGGTTTGTCGATATCCTTCTTTTATTTTTTATTAATTTTGTACTACTAAAGGTGGTAAAAGTCTATTTTTTTCTGATTCAAACTGGTTATATTTATAGCTTTCACATAACACAGCCGAGTATTATGTTTAGATATGATAGGAGGCCATGCTTGCCGCTGCTGTCAAGAAAAATAAACAAATGATTATTTGACGTATCAAAAAGTTTTTTAAACAGCTATTGGTGTTTAATAAATTGATTGTAATAATTATCTGATAATGGACAGTTTTAAAAAGTATAAAATATGTAATTGTAAAGAATTGAGCCATGTCCAAATACGCCATTCCAGTTTAATATACTTAACTGCTAAGAGAACTGCGACCAACATCTTCCGAAAAATGGTTTGTTCAATAGCATTCAGAAGAGTCTACTACAAATTTCGACCAAATATTACAATATTCCCAAAAAAAAGAATGAATAAAATCATTTCAAAATATTACATATATGTTATCAAACACAGACATTTAATACCGGGGGTAGTAATTCGCCTGGTTTTTCACCCCTAAAAAGGAAGAAGTATTAGAAGAATTCCAAAAAACATTTAGATATTGTTATACAGAAATTTAAATCATAACGTAATACAATAATATGTAAATAACTAATTAAAAGGGTACTAAATAGTTTTTTTATTGTTTTCTTTTGCAGTAAATACCTACTACTGAAATTTTTTTTTTACAAAACACACATCTGTAGCGCAAAATGATGCTTGCACGTTTTAAAATGTGATCTGTCAAATTTGAGGTTATATTAATAATCATTAATTTTTACCAATTATTTTATAAAATCTGCTGTTGTAGAAAAAATCTTGTGTGTAATTCGAGCGCAAAGTGACATTGTCGCTCTCGCGAGATAGCCGCTCTCCTCTACGCGTCGCGCGTCAAACATCTCGCTCAGAGCGACAATGTATTACTTTGCGCTCTTAATACACAAATAGCTATTTTCTTTTATTTTTGTTATATCCTCTTTTCTTTCCAATGGGTTTCATTTTACTATAATTTTTTTGGTTTTAAAAACTATATCGACACTGGTCTATCAATAACTGTTTCAACTGTAATATCATTTTAAATAAAATTTGATTTATAAATATATCTATTTCTAATGTTTACAAATTACTGATCGGTAAGTGATTACTTGCCGATCAGGAGTCGGTAAGTATTCACTTACGGATCAGTAATTTGTAAACATCACTCACAGATGGCATAATCTAAACAGTAAAGTTGCAATATTACCTAAGCTTGCAAAAAATAATAAAACTTAGCAGCATCCCTTTTCACTAATCAAAGAATCACACAATAAATTAAACTAAATTATTTTCTTGATACCCTGTGTGATTTTAAATTACTAATCTTATTTTGTTCTAATAAAAGCAACCTTTCCATTCTATTATAACATTTCCGAATATCCTTGACGCTAACCAAAGTACAAAAACTTTCACAAACAAAAACAAATTATCTCCTCTTAGTGCTCTTAACCGCAATACAACACGGGCTCTGTTCAAAACCGACAGTTTGTTTTTGGAATTCATTTACTTTAACTAAATATCTTCATTGTTCTCAAATTGGTTTTAATTTACTGAAACGTTTAAGGCTTATATATTTTAACCCCGACTGTTAATTGTCCCAAAGAAGTGATAATTGTGCACTTCAACTTGCTTCGATGCCATCTTTAGGCAGGCCACATTAATTAAAATTGCTGAAATTAAATTTGTGTTAATTAGTTTTAGCTTGTGTACCTATAATTACCAGCACAAAAAAGCTTTTTATATAAATTTTCGCTAGGCAGGCTGAATGGTATTTGTAGAGGATAAAATGTTCACAGCAAAGCAACTCAGTCTTTTGAGCTGCCACATAAAATAAAGCGACTAAAGTTTAGTTTGTGCTTATAAAATTTACCGCTAACTATTACATTACTAATTCGTATATTGTTTTGTATATTTTAGGGATTTTTTTGTTTTACATAGAAATTGAATTTTATATTGGAAGTTTTACACCTACACTTCTTAAGGTTCTCGCCCACTAGAGCGACGCGGCGCGACGCGATGCGACACGACGCGACATTGTCGCTTGCTTGCTCTCCCGACTTGTCTGAGCTGTCGCGTCGCATCGCCTAAATGGGCGGGCTTCAGTTTAATTACATGTAAAGTATCCCTGATGCATTTAATCGCGTCGCACCGCGTCGCGCCTCTTCGCGCTAATGGGCGAGAACCTTTATTCGTTTTTCTTTTGGGATTCGTTTTTCTTTGGTTACCATGAAAACCCAAATTATTCTTGCCAGTAATGATGCCTTATGGTATCCTAGGCGATAATAACAAGTAAAAATATTTATGTCAAAATATTGGCACATGGAATTGACTTCAGATTTTTCTTTACAAATGAAAATAATATTTTTTTTGCAGAATAACAGAAAATTTGCCGTGGTATTATTTTTGACATATCAGTAAACATGCATGGCCAAATAACTTTTTCTTCTTGGTATATCTGTTGTAGCCACATAGTAAATTCGGCCGTTTTTTAAAATGGCTAGCCCCTTTATAAAACGAGGCCATATTGTAAAATAATCGTTTAGTTTAAATTATTTTATAATACGGCTAGTGTTTTAGCCATTTTATAAACTGGCCTATCAAATAGGCCATTCTCAAATAGATTATTATGATAAAGAAATTTAAATTTAGGAGGAAAACCTAACGACAACTAACCAAAAACTAACCAGAACTAGGTAATAGTTTGAAAGTTGTTGTTTACGGTCCCCAATAATTGCATTCTATTTGGGTGGTAATAAATAATTACGTGGTTTGACCCAATTAGGATGCAATTATTGGTGACCATAAACAACTTTTAAACTATTATCTAGTTCTGGTTAGTTTTTGGTTAGTTGTCGTTAGGTTTTCCTCCTTAAATTGTAAATTTTCTTTATCATAATCATCTATTTGAGAATGTGGCTCGTATTTGATCGGTCTGTTTATAAAATGGCTAAAAACAGTAGCCGTATTATGAAATAATTCAAACTAAACGATTATTTCACAATGTGGCCGCGTTTATAAGGTGGCTAGATTTGGCAATTTATTACACGACTACCAACACACACACACACACACACACACACAAAAAAATAATATATATATATATATATATATATATATATATATATATATATATATATATATATATATATAATATATATATATATATATATATATATATATATATATATATATATATATATTATATATATATATATATTATAATTTATTAGGGTGATATTTTCTTGAAAATATATATATTTTTTTCGGTCCCATTGTGAAATTTTGTTGGAAATACCCTAAAAAAATTACCTGAAAGTTTTAGCCCTTAATATTAATATTAAGTACTCGTCCAAAGCGGGTGAAGATTTTCCATTTAAAAAGCACGTAAACTTTGATCTTTTTTTAGTTTCTATAACTCAGCAGCATTTTATGTTATCGTCTTGTCCAATAACGGGATTTTTTAAGAATTGAATGCTCTACAAAAGTGTCCATTGCGGCAAAGTCGCAACTCACACCGGCGAGGTTGTACGGGTTACCAAACCTCATTTTTTCATAAAATTCTCGTTTTTTTGTCATTTTCTCTTAAATGACAAGAGCCACACAACAAAAATGAATGACAAAGTTGTTAAAATTAATTTAGATATTTGGCCTTTAATTAATTTTACTATGAAATTTTCACAAATTATTGACTCAAACTTAAAATGTTTTTTTTTTTGGTATGTCCAACAAAATTTTACGATGGGACCGAAAAAAAAATAGTCGCAAAAAAAAAACCCTAGCCTACATTGTTGTTAAGGTTATTAATTTTTTAAAAAAATTGTTGCAGTAAGTATGCTTTAAAACAAATATTTCTGTTTGCTGACTTTTTAATTAGCTCAATCATTTAAACCATCCAATAAAATGTATAATTAATTATATCAAACACTATTTCAGTTTTCATTATTTGAAAATATTTCATGGGAGGGTATGGTATAATCAAAGATTCTTTTCTACATAAAAGTTTTATTAACAGATATTTAGTTTAAATTTTAACTAAACAAAAATGTGTTATTATTTGAATCAGCCTCCAACATTTTAAGTAGGTCTACAACATACAAATCACATATACCAAGAGTTGCATTTCATTTTTAGAAATATAGGAATGTAAAACATTCGAAGCGTAAATCTTTTGGGAATTTTAATAGAATTTGGCTGCAGCAAGACAATATAGTTAAAGAACAAAAGACCATATCAACTAAGAATTTTGTCCGATAATAAATTTGTTGTCTAGAAGTGCTTATTTCTGTAGCCGATAGGATCGTGACACTCTGGCACCCTGCCAGTGCAGAGGATCGACCCGCCTGCCACCGCGGAGCTATGCGGAGTTGCCACTTCTTAGACTTATGTAATGCAGATACAAATTGAACAAGTAAAAAGAAAATAAAATTGATTCTACGTGTTTCAGGTATTTATTCTTAAACACATTTTTATTATTAAACAAAGTTGATTTTTTTTATTGGATCCGAGTTTAATTTTAAAATAAAAATGTTAGATGCAAAATTCACATACCTTAATTTGTTGTTATATCTGACCAGGGCCGTTCTTATCAATTTTGGCGCCTTGGGCTATAAACCAATTAGCGCCTTAGGGTCTAGGCATTGAAATTCTTAAATATAATTTTTTAATATTTCATTGCAGTTTTAAATAAAATTATTTTGTTAAATATAGTTCCCGTTTACCTACATTTCATTTTTAACTTTAACTGTTAGCGCCGAAATAAATTCGTTGATTTCAAAAATAAAAGTTATTGTGAGCCACTTTAAACGAAGCACCGCTTGCAATCAAAGATTAATATATATTCAAAAAAATTCAGGAAAAGAACCATTGAAGCTTCTCCAAGATGTTGTTACTGGGTGGAATTCAACTTTCTATATGTTAAAACGGTTCGTCGATTTAGAGGATTATATCAAAAGCACTATTGCTATGATGGATAAAGATTTGCCGATTTTAACAAAAGAAAAGTAAAAAACATGTCATCGATTATGCAAAGTATTGAAGCCTTTTGAAGAAGTTACGAAAACTATGAGTGAAGAAAAATATGAAACCGGCTCTTTAGTTATACCCCTGAGTAATGGTTTAAAAGCTGTATGTCAATTTACTCAAAATGGAATTTAATAAAAATGTAAGGTTGCTCATAAAAAAATTAAATTCAAAACTCTTAAAAAGGTTTAAAAACATCAAACATAGCATACTTGCATTTTGCATATTGTTAGATCCAAGATGTTTCATTCGGTAAAAGATAAAACAACCGAGGTTGCTGAAAAAAAAGACAAAGTGGTAATGATACCGATTCTGATTCTGATGAAGAACTATCCCTGTGGGAAGCTTTAAAAAAACTGTTTCTACGAATGCAAAACCAAAATTAACGCGAATTCTTAAGCGATAATTGAAGTTCAAAGATATTTGGAATGTGTTTTAGTGTCGCGTTCAAAAATTTCATGCAAATGGTGGTGTGATAACAAATATTACTATCCAATCTTGAGCAATATAGCTAGATATGTTTTGTGCCTTAGCTACCATATGAAAGACGTTTTTTAAAGGCAGGACAAATAATTACAAAACGTCGATATAGAATAAATTCAAAGAAGGCAAGCAAAGCATGCTCATATTTTTAAATTCAAATAAAAACATTTAACTTTTTTGTACGTACTTAGAATTTCCGTTTTTTACTATTCTCTGTTGTATTTTTAATCAATTATTTTTGTATTTCTTTTTGCCAGCTTTTCTAAAATTTATTAACTTTAAATTTATTAACAACTGTTATCACATTTATTAGCTTCTACTATCGAATGAACCCAAGATAATACCCTATAAACCCCAATCATAAATATTTTTGGGT
This sequence comes from Listronotus oregonensis, assembly GCA_019359885.1. NCBI lineage: Eukaryota > Metazoa > Arthropoda > Insecta > Coleoptera > Curculionidae > Listronotus > Listronotus oregonensis. The sequence goes on from JAHBCN010002294.1 coordinate 43,029, forward strand.
TAAACAGCGACTTAAGTTTCCGCTTTCCGGTGACTTATATATCACCGTCAACGATATATCGGTGACTTAAAAATGGCCGTACAGCTCATCTCTAACATGCATAAAAAGTGCGAGCATTTATCCTTTTCCAAATTTATTAATTAAGATATGGAGATTAAAACATATTTAAAAATTCCTCATCTTTACGTGCGTGGCGCTCCTTAAGTTACGGCGCTTCTTGTCTGTAGCCCAAACAGCCCATAGGGTTAGTACGGCCCTGTATATGACAGAAACATAACAACTTTACTTGATATTTATGATTGAATTCGTATTAGAATAAAAAATCGGTTCTCTTTAGAAGAAAAAAAAATATAAAGAGTAGCCAAGAAGACTTGATTGGAACTGCGGCCGCATTTGCTTTTTATAATGTGCCTCTTCCGGCATCCAGTAAAAATCAAACCTTTTTAGCTAATTTTTTCCTCCTAAAGGGCACCAAATTTTTACTTTACTACTGATCCAACAATACATGAAAAAACTGCCAATGGCTGTAGAGAATCACACAAATAGACACATGTCACAATTAGGTTTGTCAGAAATTGTTTGCATAAGTAGATAAAGCATCTCTTTATTGGGCGGTTTTGTAAAACGTGTAAAATTTCACACTTTTACTATTTTTTTATAGCGGTATTAAGGGATAAGAACGAAGCCGGCCTACTGTCTTTCTCTTCAATTGTTTAGTTCTATGAATTTATAATAGATAACGGTATAAGTTATTTCATTGATACAACTCTCTAACATTTTTTGACATTTAGGTTGCGTAGGCACCCGTTAGATGGCGCTGTGTTTCGATTTCTAGAATATACATTTTATTTCACGTCATATTTGTATATGTTTACGATGTCAATGATTTTTATAGTTATACTGTGTATTGTGTTAAAATTGTGTTAATGGCTAGATGGGTACATGGGTAGAAGGGTAGATGGGTAAATGGGTAGATGATATGAGGGGTAGATGAGTAGATGGGTAAATGTAAGGATGGGTAAATAGGTGAATAGGGAGATGGGTAGATAAGTAGATAAATAAGTTTATGGATAGATAGAATATTGTGTACCATTAAGCATTAGAATAATAAACACTGTTTTTTCCTTTGTTATTAATTATACCCATTCGAATTCAATACTCATATTTAAGACATGACAACGTCTGTCGGGTGAGCTATGATATTTATATTTATATATATATATATATATATATATATATATATAATAATATATATATATATATATATATATATATATATATATATATATATATATATATATATATATATATATATATATATATATATATATATATATATATATATATATATATATATATATATATATATATATATTATCGGGGGTGGACCCTTTTTACCCGATTCGCATCGTATTGGTTTCTTTATCTGACCGTGATTATAGTAATAAACATCTTTCTGATGGTCCATGTATTAATATGAAATTGTTTTGTTTAGACAGCGGTTAGGCTGGTTAACTGAGTTAATGTTATTTTATAAATAATAATTTTGATTTGCAATCATGTATGTGAGGTAAATGTATCAGTTTAAAGATTAAATGTTGCAATTAAACTAGTTTTTTGGTAATTTGGGTATTTTAAAGGTTTTAAGATAATTATAGGATTTTTAGAAATGCTTATGCGTTTTGTACTATTGGAAAATGTAATGCAATTTATTGTTTTAATATTATCAAGTAAATATCTTATGGGTTTTAACCAGTTAAACACTACTTTTCGGTCTTAAAACGTAAATTACTATTTTATATGGTTTTTAAAATTCTCCTGACTATTTTCTGGCAACGCTGCATTTTCCAATTTCCATTTAAAATATTATCAGAATTGTTTTGTTTTGCCGTTGCAATATTGCAGTTTTATGTCGCAGTTAGATTCAGATAGTTTTATACTAAAAATGGTATTTATATGCATAATATAGGACTAAAGTTTCCTGGCATTTGAATATACATACGAGTACATGTTATATGGGTACGAGCCCTATATGTAAATCATATTTTCCATAAAAATATTTTATAACCGGCCCGGAAAATTGCAAGAATATAAAACAATGACCTACTTTTTAATCATCATTATTTTTGCCGTGCTTAGCGTATTTATTAATTATTATTTAGCTTTTGCACGATAACGTGGTTTTTTTTCATACAAATTCAATTTTTTTTTATTTAATCTGTCTAGGAGATGTTTATTACCCTAATGATTGTCCAAAAATGTGATTTTCCGCACATGAATAAAACTAGGTGCAATAAAATACATATGATTGTTTAAAATACACGAGAAAAAAAGATAGCAAAGTATAATTAAACCGGTGTCAATCAGAAATTTCGCAAATAAGGGAATTATTTTTAATTAACTGGAATAATAATATCTTGATATTGTAATTAGTTTTTGCTTGATAAAGGCTGACCAAGAAAATAAGTATATAACATAATAAAACTTTTTACACTACCTATTAAATTACTTTATTTCTAGTGCCTGGAATATAGGCTACTTCCCCATTATTATCTAAAAGTTAGTAAAAACAAGTTTTTTTTATAAATATTTTATGCCTTTTTGTAAAGTTTTAATAATGTTGATATTTTCGGAGCATGTAAACTAAAGACTTAATCACTTTATGACATGTAAACTGAGGACCGTTTGAAACAGGGATTAATAATTCGACAGGTAAACTAAGGACCAATTTAAAGCAGGTAAAAATTACAAAATTGCCCGAATTTCGCAATATTTTACATTTCTTGAAATTATTATAATAACATTTTAATAGAAAAAAGGATTTTTAGGCTTACGTAAGCTTTCGTAATCTAAATTTAGTATATTTTTTTGTCAACTAGTGTAAATACAGTTTGAGTTTATATTAAGTCAGCATGGCTGCAAACTATTACTTTTAAATGAATTTACATATTAAAAAAAAGTTATGAAAAGTGATAAAACTTTTTGGACTTACACCCATAATAAATGCAGTGCTAAGATATTAACTCTTTGAGAAGACTCTATTATTAAGCCCTTAGTTTTGGTCGGTCATGACCAGTTCTGGTTAGTTAAAGAGGCTTTTTATTTTCAAAAATTCAAAAACCCTTAGCCACGGTCGGTCATGGTTAGTTCTGGTTAGTTAAAGCGGCTTTTCAATTTTTAAAATTTAAAAGCCCTTAGTTTTGGTAGGTCATGGTTAGTTCTGGTTAGTTAAAGCGGCTTTTTATTTTCCCCAATTATATTTCAGACGTAATAAATCACTAAAACAATTCTGCCAAATGGTAAATCAACCTCTTTATATTGGCCGGAATTTCTTTGGGCTAATTTGTATTTTATTATTTCATGATTGTATTCTGCAAATTTTAAAGGTGAAAATACCCAACATTAATATTTATGGCCAGGTTTAAATAGCATTAGTGGCCATGGGGGGATTATCTTTACATTATATTTTTAGTTGTGTCTTAAATCAATAAGAATAAAAGTATCGTGTTCGAAATTGAAAAGTGTTTAATCATGTCCCTAAAATTAGTAGCCGGTTTTGTTGTGATCCAAATTACAAATTAAAATGCAAACAAAAAATGTAATTTTACTAAAACTTTGCCAGGGGATATAAAAGATATAAAATTTAATTTAAATAATCTAATTAAAAAAAAAATAAATGCATGATGTCATGTAGACATGGAGATTTAAAGCTTATGTACTAACGCACCGTCTTAAGTCAAGTGATTTGGAGGACAACGATCTTTCTTTTTCTTTCAAATCTACAGGCAGAAGGTTTTTCAGCCTAGACACTCTAGGGATGAAGGAACAAACAAAGTGAGAAGTTCGAGGTCTCTTAAGTTCGGCTATGAAGAGAGGCATTTAGGTGGCATTTTGCGTTACTCTGTTTAAAGCCTCTGGGAGGAAATATTATTGGCTGATACTTGAGAAGTTCGAGGTCTCTTAAGTTTGGCTAGGAAGAGAGGCATTTAGGTGGCATTTTGCGTTACTCTGTTTAAAGCCTCTGGGAGGAAATATTATTGGCTGATACTTGAGAAGTTCGAGGTCTCTTAAGTTTGGCTATGAAGAGAGGCATTTAGGTGGCATTTTGCGTTACTCTGTTTAAACTTGAGAAGTTCGAGGTCTCTTAAGTTTGGCTATGAAGAGAGGCATATAGTGGATTTTGCGTTACTCTGTTTAAAGCCTCTGGAGGAAATATTGGCTGATCTTGAGAAGTCGGTCTCTTAAGTTTGGCTATGAAGAGAGGCATTTAGGTGGCATTTTGCGTTACTCTGTTTAAAGCCTCTGGGAGGAAATATTATTGGCTGATACTTGAGAAGTTCGAGGTCTCTTAAGTTTGGCTATGAAGAGAGGCATTTAGGTGGCATTTTGCGTTACTCTGTTTAAAGACTCTAGGAGGAAATTATTGGCTGATACTTGAAGTTCGAGTCTCTAAGTTTGGCATGAAGAGGCATTGGTGGCATTTGGTTACTGTTTAAAGCTCTGGAGAATATTATTGGCTGATACTTGAGAAGTTCGAGGTCTCTTAAGTTTGGCTATGAAGAGAGGCATTTAGGTGGCATTTTGCGTTACTCTGTTTAAAGCCTCTGGGAGGAAATATTATTGGCTGATACTTGAGAAGTTCGAGGTCTCTTAAGTTTGGCTATGAAGAGAGGCATTTAGGTGGCATTTTGCGTTACTCTGTTTAAAGCCTCTAGGAGGAAATATTATTGGCTGATACTTTGGAGCAGAAGCGATAAAAATATTTATATAAAGGAACAAGTCCCCCACAGTAAGAAAAGAAGTCTTTCTTGTAAGAGTGGGGCCATTGATAAGGCGAACGACCCTTTTTTAAATGCAGTCAAGAATAATGGGAATCCAGTGTCTGCTTGGGGATACATACAGAGCATACAGATTAAAAGAAGAGACATATTTTCTGGCTCTAAAGAGCGATCCCAGTCTTTTCGAAACTACTATGGCTATGGATATTAATGCTTGTTTGACACCAAACATAATTGTATTTTAAACGCATAACTGAACAAGATTTTTGGTTTTTTAATCCAAAGTTAGATAAAGGATCTGTTAAAGAGATATTTACAGATATCTGATTACCCACTGCTTAAGAAACTAAATACTAAAATGAAGGGTACTATCCTTAGCAAAACTATAAATTGGGTTAATCGTGGAGAAGAAAAGATCATTCACCTTTAGTTAAAAAATGTTAGTACTAATATTAAGCCTCGGAGCACCTTAAAAGTAATTTGATAAGAGCTGAAAGGGTAACCGACATAGGAGCGCCTTATGCCAGATTGCCTTATATTAAGAATATTTTTGAAAAAGACACACTGAGAGGCCAGAAGTTAAAACAATGTAATATATTTTTTGGATATCTAGACAACACAATATTTAGTTAAGCTTCTATGGTAACAGAGTTGTGTAAATATATAATAAACTATTTTAATTGGGATCACCTTGTACATTAGAGCACAAGTATACGACTAACTGTAGCATATAATGTTACACAATTAGCATCCAGAAGCCACATTTTACATCTCACACCAAGCAGATCGATCCTTTCCAAACCGGAAACTTAACTTGTCAGAATATCTTCGCGAATTCGGTCTACCAAGTAATAAACTTGCACTGTGGCCCGCTTTCTATGTAAATTTTGAGATTTTGTTGTTAAGAGATGCAAAATTTAGTTCCATTAACTTAGAGGCATTACTTAATTAAAATGTATAGCTTGGGATACAGCCGCATTAGTATAAACCTCTGAGTCCTATTTTTTATTCTTGCGCCCTTCGGTTCCACTCTGTGGGTTTAAAATTTCCTCTTTTAATTGAATGAAATAAATAAAGTCTCGATTTTCATTTTTTATAAAAACTTTTTTCTTGCTTTTCTTTAATGCTGTATTAGAGCACACTTTAGCCCATTTAAATTAGGTTTTGTACAATTGCTGCTTTTAAAAGTCAAGGAAAAATATGTTTGTAACTCTTTGTCTACTACCTGAAATAAAACACTATTAATTAACTATACATTATATTAGTTAGGTTACAAAACACTCCGTTTCCATTAAAGTATTGTCTATTTTTTACCGGTAAAATGACCCACAAAGGTTTGCATAAAGCTCAAGAAGTACAAGGTACCGTTGGTGCTGGGTTTTTACTTGTTTATTACATTTTCTTTTTTTGTCAACCCTATCCAAGTACTAAATGTGCAATATCCTCGTCTTACGGTACCTTTAGATAAAACGAAAGTGCAGCCGTAGACATATGAATATCTATTACTTTTTTAATACCTCCAATAACGTCTAGCTATTCTTATTTTAATGGCACCTTCACTTACATAAGCTTAATAACTGTAAACAAACAAATAATGGTTAACTTGGTTTTTAGTTAGTTAAAGTTAATTTGTTAACTTTGTATGTAATGTTTATATATTCTTAGGATGGATTTACTACTAGACCAACGATCAGTACTGACATAGAACGTAGTTATATTAATGAAGATGTATAATCAAATTATGGTAAATTCCACAATAATTCGTTGATTTCCGACCGCAATAAAATTTAAATGACAACCCTCAGTAGAAAACCCAGCCATAAATAAGTTGCCTAACAAATATCTATTGTGTAGTCACCGCACCTTGGGGCTACAGGTCTTGAGTAGCTACTATTATCAATAGTTTAGGTTAGCTATTTTGGATGCTCAATAACACACAAAAATACCTTTACAAACTCCAAACGACTCATGAACTAAGATGAAAAGACTCTGCTTTATATTGAACACCTGCAATTTGCCTTTAACCTACATAATATACTGAAAAGTAGGTACAATAATAAATGAATGCCATTAAATTAAATTTTGTTGAGACAGCAGTTTTTTTTTTGGATTTGTCTGGTTCATAATTTGGCAGAAAGCGCAAAATACTTAAGTCTAAAAAACTATATTTTGTTGCGAATACTACCAAAAGTTTTTGTAAAGTGTGAATATTTAACATAGAATCATTTAAATAAATCAAAAGCAAATTATTAAAAAAAAAATGCTCGGAAACGTCAATTAAATTTTTTTAGGCGCCTTCTTTTCTATGAAAGAAATATTTATAAAGTAGGTTTGTCCCAAATTTAGGATATGACATTATTGACGATTTTTTCAGGTAGGAACCCACACTTTTTCAGGCGCACAATAAGTTATATATACAGCAATTTCAAATTTTACTTAAAAAATTAACCATATTTTTTCACATTAACATTATTTCTTTAATATATTTGGGTAAGGGGGTTTTGCCTCTCGTAAATCCATCCCTCATATCCAAATTTCAAAAATCCAAAAAATAAATTTTAAAACTCGTTCATGACACACCCTGTTTTTTTTTAAAGTCACACTCGATAACGTAAATGTCATTGCGAACAAAAAGGTCCTATGATTTTTTTTTTTTTGATATCGGCATTCTAACGGATCGTAACAGAATAACAGCTAAAATCATATTTTTATTTACGTCATCCAGTGTGATTTTTAAATTTACAGGGTGTGACCTAAAGAATTTTAATTTTTTTTTTTTTGAAATTCCAAAATTTGGACACGCGGGATCAATTCGGAGGGTCGAAAATCCCTTACCCCACATTTTAAGCATGTATTAAAGAAAATTTAACAATGTTTTTTTTGTGTTTTTTAACTCTAATTTTAAGTGTTCTTTTGTGTCCCCAAAGTTTACTTCACCACATTCACAGCAAATTTGGTGATACAGTCTATATTTTAAACATTTTACTCGGCAGATTTAAAAGCTATAAAATAACTGCATTATTTTTTTGTCAGCTTTTCAATAAAGTTTTTTATAATTTGTTATTGTCTATATAACTAATTTTTCGAATAATTATTTAATGCATAAAATTATAGGCTATTTGTTTAAAATACCGAATCAAACATAATTGTTGAACGTTCAATAATTTAATTTTCCGGCATCCGATTAACAAATATTTAACTACATAATTCAAGAGAAAATAAAATTGTATTTGTTATGCAAGCAAAGGCCACGCCCTAACACTTTAAAAAGCTATAGCTAGTTCATCTGAATATAGGCCAGTTAAGATATACCTACTAGTTTTTTTATGTTTGGGTTTTCACATATTGTATTGTTTTCGTGGAGTAAAAAAATATATTTTCTTTTTAAGCTAATACAAAATATACCCTTAAGAGTGCATTTACGCTACACCTTAGGGGTCTGGCGAAAGGACGCGGAGACGGTCGGCGGAGACTAACAAACTCCCATTACCACAATTTTCGTATAGCCGCATTAAAAATATTATATTTTATTTAGGTTCTTCCACATTTGGTGTATCGATGCGAAATTGCAAGCCTACAGGAGATAACGTATTTCGGTAACTATTTTTCACTTAAATGACATAAATTAGGTATACACCATTTTAAAGGTAAGGAAATAATCTATGCTCTGCTGTAACGAATTTTTGAAATATGAGTCGAGTTAAGAGAAAATAGTATCTAAACATAACCGATTTTAGGGTGACTTTTACTCAAGGAAATATTAAAAACTAAATCCAAATTTAAAAAACTATTACAGCAGAAGCCTAGATTTAAGTGTTGGCTTTCATATAGTTTTTGAAAATTATCGATAACTTATACCGTTTTTGAGAAACACATTATGACCCGAAACCCAAATTGGATCCATTTTCGCGGCGCGAATGGACTCTTAACCTTAGTTAGGATAACCTGAAATGGAGTTAATCCGATTTCAAAAAAGTGTGTAGCAAAGATTAACTTCAAATTGGGTTAACAGGTAATCCATACTCGTGGATGGAGTAGAGATTAATTCACAATCCTCAGGTTAATAAATAAAAATGGAGGCGTTCGAAATATTTGAGGATGTACTATTCCATAAGGAAGACGATTTATGTTAATATAAATATAATAGAAAATTCAAGTAGAGGCCGATTTTTTTGTAATCCTATGGATATAATGGAAGTTTGGGTATACTAGGAGTTTATAAATGGGTTTAGAATTTCGAAAGCCTCCGTGGATGTACTTCTCCAATTGGCGTACATCTTCAAAGAAATACCAACCAGTAAGTAACTACTTTTTAAGAGGAAAATTAAAAACATTCATATTTTTAATTTTCTAACTTAGGAATCATGCTTCAAAAAATAAAAATTGCAGGTTATTGAGGTTATGTTAAACAAATTTCTCCTTTACTTCTAGGAGAAGTTAGGAATATTTTAATAACCTTGTGACCGAACCCAAGAGGTATACAACTGTACAAACAGAACTATGGATAAACCTTAGGATTAATCCAAGAATAAAACCTAAGATTAATTCAAAGCTGGGCCTAAGCACAATTATGTAGATAAAGACTGACCAAAATCAAATATGTAAAAAAAACAACAAAACAAGTTACAATGGACTCTCTGCGGATTATTAGAAAGGATGTCTGGAGTGGACAATTTAAATAATGTAACCAACTTATCAAATGTAAAATATTTTGGTTAAAAAACAATTTAAATACATATAGTTACCAGATAAAAATGTGTTATAATAGAGAAAATCACAATAAATATTAACTAGTAACATTAAATTTATATTTTTTTACTTTTTCATAGCTTGTTATTCCACCAAAAAAAACGTGACTTTTACAATGTTAAATACATAACAAAAACAGTAAAATTATAAAGCACATTTTCAACAAATTCAGGAATAAACAATATTGACGTTTTCCGTTGGCCAAAGAAAGCAATTTTATTTTTGGGCATATTCCAATTTGACTTAAATTTACACATTTTGATATCAATAGTCTGTCATAACATCTTGCACACGCATTTTTTGGAATAAAATGGAAAACCTTTAGATAAATGGCGGTCTATACAAATGAAAATGGAATAAGATGTTGTGCAAGTTATGAGCCTAAGCCGATGCGGAAAATTGTGGTGTCATGCAAAATTAGTCTAGTTTTTTTTTATTTCTAATACACAGAAACACATAAAATGATGGTTGTTTGCTAAAAAGTAACAAAGCTACTTATTTCACATAAAATTAAAATTAATTTAACGCTTGGCGTAATTGGTTAGGATAGGGTCTCAATATTTGACAGATGTCTTGACGAATATATGTTATTTTGACACGTGTAGTTTTGACAGGTGTCATTTTAACTAATGTCATTTTTGACAGAAGCCATTTTTAGAGACAATGTATTGACAGATGATATTTTGACAAAAGTTATTTTGATATATTGCCTGTTTAGTACCAATACCTCCTACCCGAACTGAATCTCCTGAATATAATTTTAGATTTGGCAGGTACAAGGTATTAGTGGTCGATATGTCGTTATTGACAGGTGTCATTTTTAAGAAATGTTGTTTTCTACAAGTGTCATTTTGACCGGTGTTTTTTCTGAGAGATACTGTTTTGACAACTTTTATTATTAAAAGGTGTTGTGCTATCGTTGTTTCATTTCTGTTCCGACATTAGTAATGGGCCGAGTCAAGCTAACTCAAGTACTGATTCGATTCAATTAAGTATTCGAAAACTAAAATTATTATTCGAATACCAATTTGAATCCCTGGGCCTAAGTACTTCTTGTATAGTATTTGCGAAAACATGGGTAAGCATTAAAGATTTGTCGTGGAGCACCCAATGGATAAAAAAAATCTACAGGTTTTTAATTTAAACCAGTCACTAAATGAACCAAATGATTTGTGTTTCGGACAAACCAACTATTTTACTGTTTTCAAGCCATAGATTTCAAGTTGATTTCGATCTTTATATAAATTACCATTTATTAACATTAGGTTGGTTATAAATCAATTTACAATCGTGACGGGTTGTTATGTACAACAAGTAACAACACCAACAACGGGTTATTTTGTATTGAATTGTACATATGTTCCGTATAAGCTGAAAGTTTTAGGGTTTGTTTTGAAAGGACTTATTAATAATTCGACCTATGACGTTAACAAATTTTAGAGGAGTGGTATAAAACATTAGTTATTTTGAATATTAAATAAAACTGTATTGTAGTAAGGTATATCCAGTGATCTTCAAGTGTGGCTCGCCATATATACCATTTGTTTTTTTCATTTGGTGCATATAATATGCAATATGTCCGCGTATAGAGTTTATAATAAACCAAAAAATGTAGATAAGATACTATAAAAAGTATAAATATACATTCATGCTATATTTTTATTAATTCACCTGTGATTTGTAACCAGATGTCATAATATTTTCGCTATCTTGAACGATAAGATTAAACATTCAATTTACTATTATATTAGATACCCCTTTACTGGTTACTTTTAAGGTCTAACGACGAGTTCACGATGTCCATGAGTTTGTATTTTCGGGGGCATTATGCATTAATTTTAATCGCATTTCCGGAGCTTATATCTCGAATGATTAAAGCGCCCATTTAAATAAAACCCGTATTAGTATTATCTTTATGTAACTGAATCTTTCAATTAATTTTCAACAACTTCAAGATGACTGGTTTTACTAAAATTTACGGGTGGGGTCAGGGTTACAATACTTAATTTTATTCATAACTTATGAAGCATAGATATCATACAACTATTCAGGACCCAATATATAAATATACCATATGATATAGTATATATCTTGATGTAATGGAATTAACTATAATTCAAAATATTCATGAGTTGATTACTATATATAAATATATGCACGGGGTCAGGTCACTATATTACATATTAATCTTATAACTTCATCTAAAGTCCTACTAGGATCATCATCACAGAAATAAAATTTATAAAATTATATAATTATATATATATATAATATATATATTATATATATATATATATATAATTATATTATTATATATATATATATATATATATTACATATAATATATAATAAATATTATTATAATATATATATATATATATATATATATATATATATATATATATATATATATATATATATATATATAATATATATATATATATATATATATATATATATATATATATATATATATATATATATATATATATATATATATATATATATATATATATATATATATATATATATATATATAAAAAATAACAAAGCTACATAAATTTATTTATAAGTGTGCCGTGTGCGGGCCTGGCATAAAAAGATAGTTTATTTCTTATTTGCGCTTGTATTTGTCTTGTTAATTACGCAGTATGATTCAGTCGCATTGCTTTAACCGGACGAGGCGAGAGTTAATTTTAATTTTAAATTATTGTTTAATCGCAAAAATGGCACAATTCAAAATGAATTAATGCGTGGATATGTTCCTTATTTATGGAGAGTGTCATTAATTTGTGCACTAAGATTGTATGCGCGACGGTTATCTTTGCGGTCTCATCCTGGACGCAAGTATTCGGGTCATTGCAAGTCAGGTCGGTTTAAGTCAAAAAAAGTGGGGACAACATTGCGGGAAAATAACGTCCAACGTGTCCAAGAACTACAGCCGGAAGACTTCCTGGGCGGTGACAACTTACTTAGGACAGGACCATATTCGAAACACTAAATGTATGCAAGTTCCTTATTTTTCAGTATTTTGATCAAAGTTATTTAAAAAAGTTATTTATTTTAATGAGTTTTGTATACAGTTAAAAGAAGCGTCAACTTAGGAATCACCCTTATATATTTCTTTGTCAAATTAACACGTTGCGCATTCGCCATAAAAGAGCAAAACAACACAAAACGTTTCCAACAGGAATTAGGTTACTGACAACAAAAGAATTATTTTTGAAGAAAGGGTTTTCCACTGACCCTCATGTTGGGTTATCTATGGAGTTTTCCTTTCTCATACGGGAATTTGTTACGATTCGTGGGCCATAATAGATTTATTGATATGATATAAGATAAACTAATAATGGAGGCTCTTGATGAGGATTTTTTTAATGTTGTTTTGAGACTAAACAATAAGAAAATAAATTATAGTTTAAAAAAACTAAAAAAACACGCTTTTATAGCAAACTGGACTAAAAAGTAGAAACTTTTTTTAAGTATAAAGAGGTTGTGTGATAGTAATAGAAAGTCAAATAATCAATTATGACCAATTAATTTGGAATAAGATTAAAATAAAAATAAGGTTAACAACAAAATAATTTAATTATAGTAAAAAAGCAAGGAGTGCACCCCTCCACTTGATGACGTAAGATTTTTCAAAATGCCTATTTTTAGTGTAAATACGTTAATCTGTGCTTGATTGCGTTGGATTTATTAAAAAACAACATAATTGCTAAATTGTTTATATTTAAGACTAATTAAGACTAGTATTTGAATCTACTAAGTGCGTAGTCTAGAATCACAGTGAGAAAATATAATTGTGTAAGATTAGCTCATTGTATTAGCTCTTATACAGGGTTTCTTATAAAAGACTACCTATTTTGATATTAAAATTAATTCTATATGAGATAAGTCAGTACGTTTTTTTTTAAATTATTATCTTCTATGGCCTTTGGGATTTAAATCAACATATTTTTAATCTGTTACAAAACTAGATCAAATTGATTTTGTAAAAGTTTATTTTTTTAATAAAGCATCATTAGATTTGAACACATAATTTAATGTTTAGTTTTAAATCTCATGGATTATTCAGTTCAACAACGAGTTTTTTGAAAAACATAAAGAGTAACTTAATAGAAGAAGATGAAGCGGCAGTACATACGCTAAAAACTCTAAAAGAGTTCTGTGAGAAATGTATAATGGCTGACTCGTTTCACTATTTGGGGATTTAAATTGGCTTTTAAGGTCCCCGGATTTAACTGCACCAGACTTTTTCTTGGGGTTTTAAGAAAGGTTTTAACTCGTAGAAAAACATCCAAGATCTTAAAGTCCAATTCCTGAAGAGGTAATAGATCAGGTTTTCCTTTGTTGTCTGAATCATTTCTTGTCAAATCTGAAAAGTGCATTGAAGTAATTGCCCTTTACTTAAAGACGTAATTTTAAAAAGTTGGTAAGTCGTACGTTATAGTAAATCCCAAAGAGTAGAATTGTTAATTAAAGGTGTAATTTAAACTGTTAGTTCTATTAAGTTTTAACAATTTTACTTTGGAATTAAAATGGGTAGTTTTTTATGGGAAACCCTGTAGTATTAGCTAAATTTTAATGAAGAAACGTGTTTGACTTATTTTAATCCAGTTTTTCGCATTGGCTGAGCCTCCTCTTTTTCTTTTTTTAATTTTTGAAAGGAATTTTAAAATTTTTTTAAAAAATTTTTTGGCTCACCCCTTTCCCCCTAAATGCCTCATGTAATTAATGGACGCTTCCCTTAGTCATCGAGATGCTGTCTCCTGCATCCGCAAAGAAAGTTGCAAAACATCGTCTTGAGTGCTGACGTTGGCACTTTTATTAAAAATTCAAAACTTTTGCTTAGTGTAGAGGGTATAATTTAAAAATGCTTGCTACATGTAAATTTTAATTTCTGCCGAGAAAGCATGCATAAACTATGTATGCATGTAATACAGAATGCTCAAAACGGTTCATAAAGATGTCTGTGGTTACACAGATAAGCAGTAAACGTCATCAGCCAAAACTAATAGGTGAAACCTCGGTTTCGGTGAGATATAACAAACTAGATATTAATCAATAAGAGTGGTTAAGCCGCAAACTACGGCCTTTGTGGAATAACCAGTTTATAGCGGAATGCAGATTAATTTCCAAGTAGTGTGCTCGAGACAACACATTCACTGGGGCAAGTAATAATTTAATCACAGGACCAAAACATTCATATGCATATAGCGCCCCGCTAGAAACAGGACTAGTTCCTACGTTGCCCTTGTTTATACTTTGTATGTACACATCGTAGGGGTTGCCTATTAAATTAGGGAAAATTATAATTAGAGAAACAATGGGTGGGTAACAGAGGCTGGCTGATAAATTTTAATAATTTAGGTCTTATCTCTTGGTTCAGCCGGGCCAGGCTGTTTATATGGTGTTTCTGTTAAAGTTTTATTAGGGTCTTCGAGCCGGGAAGTTTACGACCTAATTGGGATAAAGCCATCAGATATTGTCTCTCGAGTGATGACTGGTCATTAATATTTACTGGACATTGGAGCAGGTATTTTTTGTTCTACCCTTATCGGTCTTTTAACGTGTAGTATAGACTTATACAGGGTGTTTTCTAATTGAATATCAATATTTAAGGGGGCAATTTTTGGGTCTATTTTAAGAAGAAAACTTTATATAAACGTATGTTTTCCTAAAACGGGGTAATTATTTCTATTTGAAAACCACTTTGTAGGATTATTACGTTATAACTTCCCCCCTTTTTTTAAGGTGGGGGTTTCCCAAAAAACTAACCAATTTGGAAATTTTAAAATTAAAAAAATTTTTTAAAAAATTTTTTTAAAATATCAATCTTCGCTCGGTACTAATTTAAATTTAATCAGGTTTTTTAAAAAATTTATGCCGTTTCTTTAAAAAATTAAAACCTTTTCATTTTATAACATATTAGATTTATTTTTCTAGGTTAACCGTGCATTAATCAAAAATCAAGTGATCAAATCTGCTCATGAATTTTTAAGTCCGACGCATGGTTTCATATAGAAAAATTAAATCTTAACATTTCTTTGCATGGTGATATTATTTACCGATATTGTTATGATTGGACAAAAAACCGGTTTTTATTTCTTTAAGCGAAAACCGTGAATCGGATTAAAAAAAATCAATTGATCAACTCTGCTTAGAAATGATTGGGGATTTAAAAAAATAATTTTTATTTTAAGAGAAATTAGTGGCGGCGTACCATTAATGTCTACCAAAATAAGCAGGTCAAATTCCATACAAACGCCGCTGGTGGAAATGAAGAAAAAATGTGGTACACTAAAAAATTCCTCCTGATACGTAGTACATGTATGCCAAATTTTATTAAAATATCCAAAATGGTATTACAGATATTTATATTAAATAATTTATTTTTAAAAATTTTACCACCCTGTATCTCAAAGTTAAGACGTTAAGGACATCCGATTATATAAAGTTTTCTTCTTTAAATGGACCCAAAAATCGCCTCCTTGAATATTGACATTCAATTAGAAAACACCAAGTATATAGTAAATAATTATAATTAAAAATATTATTTTTTAAAATAAAAAGTGCACAACAGAATTTTTTTTTTAATATATGTTATTTCTTATAACATTCATTTCATCAATTTTTGTGTCTAAATAAAAGAATAATGCATGTACAAATTAAACCAATAGTTTTTATCACATTGAATTTAGGGACATACATTAAAGGGATTATTTAAAAGGATTCTAGACCCAAACTCTAGGAAACAAAATACATCACAAACATTCGTTGGGAAAACATTTCGAAAAGTCTAAAAGAACGTTTTAAATATAATGTAACTAAAACAAATTTGATTCAAGGATTACATCTCGATTCTACTAGATCGTGCAATTTACTAGCATACGATATAAATCTTTTTGGGGCACAGATATATTAAAAGAACATAACTACAAAACAATTACAAATAAATTTGGTGTAAAAATTAAATAAAAGAATGTTTTAAGGGTTGCAATCCATGTAACGGGTCGAAAAAATCGATGTTTTTATTGTCTTTAAATGCTTTGAATGCTCTGCAGAATATGCTTAAAACAAGTTTAAATTGATATTCGTATTAGTTTTTAAGTTGTAAGTACTTGATTTTGGAAATTTAACGGAACTTGTTTTTACAAAATCAGGAAAGCGAAGCTAAACTGATTTCGAAAAACGGGTTGACTTAACTTTTTTGAAAGCAATTATTTAAAACCGGCAAAAAATATCCGGCTTAAATCTAAGCATAAATGGTATCTACTTGGTAGGACAATATCGTTAATGAAACAAATTTAACACCAAAATAATAATTAATTATTCAACAATATAAAATACAGTCGTTACTGGGATAACGATTGATACCACGTTTGATAGATTCTTTAAATTATTGATTTTTTAGCCAGTTACAGCAATTTTGATTTTTGTCATTTCAACTGAAATTATTTACACATAAGTGGAATTGTCATGCAAAAATTTAAATGCAAAATTTCTTAATTTAAATAAATGTTTAGGATTAAAAATACAAAAACAAATAAATTTCTAAAAAAGTAATTACACACTACCACGAGACACAAGTTGAGCAACTTGATCAACAGACATATCTTTAACGATGTTATCAACACCATTATTCAGTATCAATGCCTTTTTCATGGGAGTGCAATTTAACTGCTTCTAAAGCAAGCAATATCCAACAAGCACTAATCGGTGAATTCCCGAGGTCGAGACTTTTATTATTATTTATATTCGTAATAATACACGTATTTTTCCGAAATTATTTTTCTAGTGTACTGCACAAAGGTATAAGAAATATATATTAACGTTTATTTTAAAGGCTTAAAAATGCGTTTTTATTTTATTTTGCAAAACTCCTAATATTTCCGAGATACTGTTTTTTCCAATATTTTCATATCCATGAAAATTATTCTATTTACAAGTATTTACGACTGGGAAACTTGGGCAACCATGAAATATTAAAAGAACTGCAATAATTACAACCCCCAATATAAAGCGAATTATCTATTCGCGTATCTTGGTACGGGCATATCTGTCACACATGGAGGAGATCGATTACCGATCTCAAACTATGAATTCTTCCTACTCCCGACTCTTGGTTCGGTTGTCATATTAGATTTCTGCATTAGATTTCTGCTGACTGTTTTAAAATCTTATTCCACATATTGTCTGAAGTTAGTAATGACACAAAAAATTCCTATTGAACGTTACGATACTGGGTGGTTTTTATTTATTGTTGACTCTATATTAAAATTAGTTTAGTTAACATGTTTAAAATGTTGGTAAAAAATCATGATGACATTTAAATCTTAATTACAACCTTTCATACAGTTTTTAAATGTATAATACATATTAGATCGTAAAATTTTTAAAACGCTTTATTTTAACCACTATTGCGAGTTTAAACATTTCAGTAAACTGGTTAATAATATATGACACAATTTATATAAAAACTATAAAATTTACAATATTTACTCATTTTGGCTTTCCATTATTTTAGCATATATGCATTATAAATTGCATAAAATAGCAAAATATTAAAATAAATATGAAATATATATATTTTCTGTTTTTTTAACATTTTTTTTATCTTTGAAACGGAAGGGTGGGTTTAAAAAATGATATCTATATGATTATCGAAATCAACCAAATTGGGTACAAAAATAACATTTTGAACATGTTAACTAAACTAATTTTGTTATAGTGTGAACTACAAATAAAAAGCACCCAGTATCGTAACGTCTTATCAAAATTTGTGTGTCATCAATCATTAGTAACAACTGAGTGCAAGTTGAATTGCACTCCCATGAAAAATGTTTTGATGCTGAATACAATATTGGTGTTAATAACATCGATAAAGATATGCCTGTTAATCAAGTTGCTTAATTTCTCTTTGGTCGTGTGTAGTTACTTTTTTAGATTTTTTTTGTGTTTTTAATACTTAACCTTTTATTTAAGTTAATGTATTTTGCGTTTTAACATTTTGTAATGACAATTTTACTTATGTATAAATAACTTCATTTAAAATGGCAAAAATCAAAATTGCTATCGGATAAAAAGGAAAAAGAGAAAAAGTAACTGGCTAAAAAAATCAACAATTTGAAGGATCTGTCGACCATGACGTCAATCATTACGCCAGTAACGATTGTATTTTATATTCTTAAATTATTATTATTTTCTTTAAAATTTGTGTCATTCGCGGAAATGTCTTTCCAAATACCATTCATACTCAGATTAGAACCGGATCCCATCAACTAGCTTTGTGACTACTAAACCTCTCTAGTGAAATATTTAAATTATTATGAACGGTTTCCTTTTTTCTCCATCCGAATGTGAAAAAAAAAATGTTACTTAGTACTTTTACCCTTAAACCAACGATATATGTTTCTGAAAATTTTCCATCACCATAAGAGATACAGTGTCAATAGTGCCGGAGCCGCCGTCTCCTTCTAGTGTATTACAGAACCTCTCAGTATACAATGCCACAATACCATCCACAATATACAGGATTGGCAAGGCAAGTGCTTGAAAGCAAATTTTAATGTAATAGAGTGACACCAGATTAAAAAGAGAACGACAACAATTTCCCCTATCCCACTTCCAATACAACGACGGTCGATGGCGCCTACGATTCGTTAGGATATTGTCGACAGTGTTGTCATTTCGTAAACTATTTATAAGCAATTTTATAAATCTTTTAAAAATCATAAATTTTATAAAACTTTTCATTCAAAAAAAAGTCCTGCGCTTAGCAGAAAAAAAACTTGTAAAAAATATGAGCATTTTAGATTGGTGTAAGATACTTTATTATTTTAATAATAGGTATTTATAATTTTATCGAGCAAAACAACTTAATAAATTTTATATGCAAATGCTCCAAGAGGAAATTATACCAACTGTGCGGAACGTAAATGGTAATTTCGAGAAAATTTGGTTTTAGCAGGATAGCTGCCCTGCTCATAAAGCAAGGCCAGTTCAGGAATTTCACACTGGGACTTTTCCTGAACTGCCTATTTGTGGCAGAGGTACCATACTATAGCCGGCAAGGTCACCGGATTTGACTTGTCATAACTTATTTTTGTGGGGCAATTAACTTAACTAATTAATGTATATCCACATGAGAGGCCTGTAAATTTAGTTAAGTTAAGGGCAAAAATATTCGACATTACTAACTCTATTACACCGGAGGTATTGTCGAATATTAGGACGAAGTTTTATAATCGGCTCGGGTATTGCGAGGCTTAGCAATGTCTTCGAGCATTTATTAAAATTATAATGCTTATGAGTTTATTTTTTTAGAGTTATTTTTTTATGATTAGAATAGCTATCAACTTCATTGGTTTTTAAGAATGTTTTTAAGTTTTTTGAAAAAGCAGTACCTATTTTATTTTTAGGCTTAAGTCTGATAAAAATTCAACAACCTTTTAATTACTGTTGAATTAAATAAAACAGTGATTAACATGACCGCATAAAAACCAAAAAAATCGTGTAATCTTACGAATAATCGTGAGATCTGGCATCACTGACTAGTGTGCGTGTGTGTTGTCGCAGCCCGAGCGAGATATTCCCCTCTTCTTCTTGGGTTGGTAGAAAGAGAATCAGCCGCTGCATGTTTTCTGTCTGTCTTTATTTCGCTCAAGCCTTTGCCTATTAAGTTGACATCTCCTTTTATCGCACTGAAAATCTCTGCACCTAAGAAATTGGTTTTGTTTTATCTAGGGCAAACTATATAAGAAATGCAATCTCTTCTTGCTAGTTTTAAAATATTTCATTTTTTATAAATCCCCTTTGTTTTGTACTTTTAGGTCAAAATGAAAATATTAATTGTAGTGTTTAAATATTAATTTATGTGAAAAGTCATTTAACGTAGAACAAGGTGATGTTCGTTCTTTTCCTTTTATTAAAAAAAAATGTAAAATAGCTAACTTGTGTTTTTTTCAATCTAAAAGAATACTTAACACAAAAAAGGTACGACATCAAATAAACATTTTCTTTACGGGACGCTTTTTTTAATAAAAATGATTTTGTAATAATTTTTAGTTAAAACCAAAATTAAGTTAATTATAGGTATCACTTCTGCCAGTGTGTATTAAAAGTAGTTATAGACGCTAAACTTTGACAGAATAATGCTTTGTTTTGTGTTTTGACATTTCAGGTATTTATTTTTTGCTTTTTCTACTCATAGAATTAAATATGAGACGCTTTCAAAGACGATTCCATTAAAATATTAGCCAAATGTCAGTTTATATCGTATCTGTTTTACTTTAAAACTTTTTCTTAAGTTTTCTTTAGATTTTTTCAGAAAAAAATATACAAGATGGCTATTTCACATTTTTTTTATATACGAAGAAAACCACACGCTTTGTATAGATTAAAAATTTTAAAAAAATCTAATTTTTATTCCCTAATACTACTAAATTTTTTTCTAAACATATATGCAATGAATTCACCTAGAACGCTAAACGAGACGTCGTTGTCCGGAGCAGCTCAGCTTCCACCAGAAGGGCGCCGCAAGGGAGTAGATAAATAGCTAAAAGGAACAAACTAAACAGGAAAAGGAAACGTTCCGCCTTTATTGCGGCAATTACTCACAACAATTGTACCAAGTAGAAACTAAATGTAATCCTTAAATAAATGTTATTAACGTATATCACGAGTTTTGTTTCCCTTAGACTTAGGTTAAAGGTTATAAATGGTTTTATAAATAAAACTTCGTCTAAGATATCAAACGAACGCCATTTACAGGCACCAAAAGAATTGCAATTGCAGTGGTTTAAATTAAGAAAACTGAGCTAGAAAAAGATAAAATTTTAAAATTAGAAGTTAAACTATAAATTAGAGAATTTATAGGAGAAAATTTATGCGTTAGATTTATTGTCACCATTAAAGTTATAGACAATGATGTAGGTTGAAAGAAAACTATTTCTTGAACTTTGTCCTAATTGATTTTAAACACGAATACTAAATAAGTTACTGACTACAGGGGTATTTATACTAAAAACTAAGTGTACCGAAGGCGATGGACGCGATCATGCGTTTAACGCATGGGTTTGGGTTGGACGAAGACTAGGATTACATTTGTTAGAAGAGGTTTCCAAATATCTCTAATATTTAAGGACGGTTTGTCTAATGACTGCTGCTGCCTTAAATTTTCTTTTCTTCTAATGTTGCTCTCGGAGTATGATTTTGGTATCCGACCACTTTATATGATGTCCAAGCGTGATCAGCTGCACTGGACTTCTCCGTCTCTTCTCTCGATCTGCATATTCGATGTTCCTTAATCTGTACTTCTACTAGTCTTTTGGTTTCACCAAAGTAAGATTTATCTTATGTATATGATATTACACACATATAGTTGGTCTGATCCTTAAAGATGTCCGTTTTAGTTTTGTTAGGTAGCTCCTTAGGGATTTACTGGCTCCAAATATTGTATTGATGTTAAAGTTGTTTTCTATTCTTCCTACTTTTTCTGAAACGCTTTTGACATACGGGATGTGAAGCCCAGGTTATTCATTTTATTTCCTTAATAGATTTGTTCTTTTTCCACGATGTTTTAATACTACGATACTTGTAAAAACCCTTGTGGATAGAAAATTGACAATTTGCAACACAACTACGACACTGTAACAGAAAATTGACAACATCAAAAAAGACCCTCATTAAATGGATTTTCTAAACTAGTAAATCGAGTATAAAAACATCGTGGGAATAGAACGAATCCATTAAGAATAAGAAAAACAACTTCGGCATAACTTTTCTTATGTCAAGGGTGTTTCAACAAATAAGAAAAACAAAAACAACTATAACATCTATACAATTTTTAAAGCCAGTGAATCGTTAAGAAAACTGTATTTATTTAATACCATGTGAATGTGGTAACTCTTACGTTGGCGAAACCAAACGATCAATGGAAGTATGAATTAAAGCACATCAAAGATGCACAACGGGAGGAGAGACGAAAAAGTCATCATATAAAGTGACCAGATACCAAAATCATACACCGAGAAAAACATTGAATTAAAATGAAATTCAAGGAAGCAGCAATCACCAGTCAAAACCCCGAATGCTGTGGGAAACCGTCCTAAGATATTAGAAATGTTTGAAAACCTCTTCTAAAAAAATGTTATCTTAGTTTTAATCCCACATAAACCGATACTTTAAAGCATGATCGCGTCTATCTCCTTCATGCCTTAGCACACTTAGTTTTTATTATAAATATATATGTAGTCATGTAGCTTATTCAGTATTCACCTGAAGACGGCTGGAGTAACTTACCGGCTGAAACGTGTTTTAAATAAATCAGGACAAAAAATATCTAGCATTCATAAGATTTATTACTAAACACAACTAAAATAGTTATCACTTTTGAGGAAATAAATAAAAATCGGTAATTTTTACTTTACGGACATAACGCCGATATTCATGAATTTTTGCATACGAAGGTTGTTTTTGGGGCGCTGATCACGAATCTAAAATCAGTTTTTTCGGCAACCTTTGGTTTTTAAGTTATGAATCCTCCAAGTGGACCAACCTCAAAATGGATATTTTCTCAAAATTCCTCCTTCTTAAAACCGATTACCATCAAAAGGGAACATACAGTGATTGGGCACTTATATATTAAACAAATAAACTAAAAATTACGAAACTTTATTGATTATTTTTAGTAAAAAACAGCTCAAATAATTTCAGTTTTTTTGTTTCTTTACAACCTAATTATTAATTAGGCAACCAGTTATACATCATATTATATATCTTAAACGTACAGAAAAGTGGATTCATTTGAGGTATTTTTACTAAAAATAAACAATAAATTATTGTAAATTTTAGTGTATTTGTTTAATATATAATAAGTGCCTAATCACTGTTTTAATTTGTTGATAATCAGTTTCAAAAAGGAGAATTTCTGATTTAGTCCACTTTAAGGCCTCATAACTCAAAAACTAGAGGTTGCCGGAAAAAACTGATTCATGATGATTAGCGCCCCAAAAAACCACCGAATGCAAAAATTCATGAAAATCGGCGTCATGTCCGTAAAGTAAAATTTTACCAAAAAATCTGATCTCACACAATTAACATTTAAATTAAATTTTAGAGTATTGTTTCTAAAATGTAAATTATTTGCTTAAAACTGAACTGTTAGTAATTAAAAAAAATGACAAACCTGTGTTCTATTGGTAGAATATCGCCTTACATGTTAATTTTGTTTTTTTCAATTTATAGGTATAAAACCTAAATGTTTCTAATTAAACTTCGTGTTTTCACTATATTACTGAAAGTGTTTGTCCCTTACAATAAATAAATTGCAGATGCAATATTTTTTATAAAACTTAAAACATTCTGTGTATTCTATAGATAAGGAAATTGTCTTTTTAATAGAATAATATTTTCAAAAAAGGATTATAAGTTTTCTGGTGAAGATTGAAAACTAGTAAAGAAAGTTGGTTTTAAAATAATTATTTGTTGTTTAGAACGCCCGGACATTAGGGTAATAGCATTTCCTATAAACTTCCTTAACGGTTTAAAAGTTTAAAGTCATTTCTTGGAGATTCTTATAAAAGATGGTGCATTTTACAACTTTTTAAAAAAATAGTACCAAAATATTAAGGTAAACCATCCAAATTATTTATAAATATATTTAAAGACTTCTTGCCTTACCGTAAATAAAAAAATAATAAACCGACAATATCGATTAGTAACAGAATAATATTTTTAAAATAAAGATGTTTTAGGCTTATAGCATAATTATTATACATTCTTCAGTTAGTTTAACTGCAAAAGAAGAAATATGGGAGTTGCAAAATCAGGGCAACGAAAGTCTGTTTCTTATTCAAAAGTAATAATTATCCTTATTATCTAAAATATCTTTCTTGGATATGGGTAGCCTCGTTTATTTAAGCGCTTTATTCTCAATTAAATGTGATATGTACAAGAAAGATCATAACAGAAAAAGACAATTAAAACCTGAAACGTGCGGATTTTAACGAATACGTTTTTAAGCAATATCTGTTGAACTTTTTATTGCTTTATATAATAACTTTACTCCATATTTTAAAATGTTTTCTCTTTAGTATATTGTTTTAGAAAAGTAAATATAATTAAAGATTAAATGTATTTCGGATTTTTCCTTTGAGCGAGAAAGATCTTCTTCCCTTCTAATTTGTATATCCTGTTTGGACCCCGAATTAGTCCCTGCTGGAAATAATGTTGCCATATCTGGGACTCGGCATTTTTTATATTTCTACGTATTTAATTCTATTAAAAAAATTGGTCATTCTTTTGAGCGACTAAGAAGAAATTGGAAAAACCTAGTGCTACCATTTCAAGAGGTGCACTCTTAAGGTAGGAGTAAACTTGGCCACTTTTCAGTTTTTTAATTTTAACTCAAGTTTCATGCATTTTTTGTACGTTGTACGTTAACAGAAAAGTAAATATCTTATTAAAAGGCCATATACATATTTAAGCCAAACATTTTTTTTTTCAAATTTATTTAAAAAACAAAAAAATTGTTTTTTTATTTTTAAAATTTTGAACCATAAGTTTTTTCCACGTAAATTTCGGTATAGGTATTGCTTCACAGAAAAAAGCTGGTATTATGTTCTTTAAAACCATTTTGAATAAAAGTCTTTAGGATTTGTAATAACCAATGAGCTGACATCATAGAGAAAGCATTTCATTCATAAATGCAATCGAGAGCTGCGCTCCACATGTTTGTGTTTATTATTGGCAATAGAATGGTAGAGATCGAACGCTGTAAGAACAACACCGATACGTCACGTCTCATATGGCAAACCCGTATAAAACCGTGACGTATGGGTGTTGTTCTAACAGCGTTCGGTCTCTACAAGAATAGTTTGTACTTACTTGTAAAATGATAATCCAGGAATCATATCTGTCACTTTTCACACTTGGCACTGCCTTACCATTTTAATTTCTTAAAAGTACTTACACAAAACTGGAATTTACACAACTGTCACAAAAATAACCCAAAGACAACAAGAAAGAATGTTTTATCTACGACGAAGCCATATTGAATTAGTCGTTGTACTTCGTCTTTATTATTAGCTGTCCAAAAACAAAATAGTAATTTGACATCATTTCTTTTGTGTGTAATACTTTATAGTAATAAATATAACAAAGATTATGCGCAGTTTAAAATACAATAGTAGAGCTTAATTTGATATAATTTTAAGAACAAATTAAGTAAAATTTAATCATACTATACTATCAAGTAAATGAAACGGAAAGATACTTGGCAGCCACTCTTTACGACAATATAGTATCTGTAGTAACCATTTTCCCGGGTTTTGGTGGATTTTATTGTTTGAGTACAGAGGTTCATTCATCGCTAGGCAGAACCTTAGAATGTGCGTTTATGATGCCACGCTTATGCCAAATCGATGCTTTCTTCAGTGTACCTAACAGCTCATTGGTAATAACCGAGATATGATTTTTTAATGATTTTTTTCTAGTAATGATTTTCTTCAGACCTTGTCCTATAACTGTTTTCTGTTTTCATAAAAAAAAAGAAATCGGCAAATTTCGGTTTTTCCCAGATATCTCCGGAAGTACTCGGAATTTTGCAACTTTCTAAAGTGGACATGGTTAGTTACGCAAATACACAACTTTGCCATAATATAACCGACTTCGTATCTCTTACAGTTTCCGAGATCCCCATGCATGCACTCGAATCTGGGGCACTCTGTACATATAGTCAATAGCCTATATCAATATGGGTAAAACTCGTAATTTCACTGTTGGAGAAAGACAAATTTTATTTTTACCAAAATATTATTCAGAGTATTCTGCAATATTGCTTTAATTAACACAAAAGCTAGCCCAAACATCACTGCTTACGAATCACGATTTTAAATTGACGTTTTGTATTTGAACAGATGGTGGTTTAAACTAAACATTGCGTATTGGACATTGACAAATAATTATAATTTATTCTGACTAAAACAAAAACGGAGGCTTTTCTGTAATTCCGATAGATGACAATTTAGTGTGGTTTTATAGTTAATCTGTCCATATATTCCAATAGTAATTTAGAGTTATATTTTGAGCTATTTTCACATGTGGTTTATTAACCCATTCAAACAAAACAATATACCGAGGGTTAACAAAATTTTAATGTTTAAATTAAATATTAATATTAAAATAATATATATATATATATATATATATATATATATATATATATATATATATATATATATATATATATATATATATATATATATATATATATATATATATATAATAATATATATATATATATATATATATATATATATATATATATATATATATATATATATATAAATATATATATAAATATTTACATATATATATTTACATCAAGTACCATCGAAGCGTCCTTTATAAAGCATCTTCTAAGCGTCCTTGCCCTATTTTATATATTCATTATATCCTAGCGTCCAGCGGTGATACAATTTTTTTTAATGTGGTTACGATTAAGAAGAGAATTTAGTAACGTTAAATGATGTTGCAGTAATCGAATCAGTTTTTGATAATTTTTAATTTAATTTAACAAAAAGTTGAACTGTTATTTTATGCTCTTTAGGAGTGCTTATTGTTTTGATACATCGTAAGTTGGTAGGTCGAAAGGAAAACTTACGTTTTTCAGTATAATGACATGACATGACATATTAAAATTGTTTAAACTAAACAAAAAAATATTACAATGCTTATGTCTATAGACTTTTGTTATTTACGACTTTATTTTTACTTTAAAATTTAACCGTGGTAATTTTCTTAAAAAAATATTATCCTAAGCGTTATTGTATTCCTTCTTTTAAAATAATGCTTTTTTATTTTGAACGCCGATGTCTTCTGTATTTGGCGAAATCTTAATTTGATAATTTCTGGATATCCAGTGTGCCTATATGATTTTTAAATTTGCGGGCGTCCAAATACAGGGTGACAAAGGAAGTATGCTAGACAGTTCAACACTTTTGCTACTATAGACAAAATTTTAGGATTTTAAGATGCATATTTAAGGTATAAATAGGGAAGTTATCATTAACCGAATGTCAAATACAACCGGTTTAGTCGAAAGTGAACCTAAGTCATAAGTTTTAAGTAAAATCCAGTATATTTTTAAAGACAGTCAGATAAAAATTAAAATTTACTTCTGGACAACATATAAAAAAATGCTATTTGTTTTAAAAATGGAGGCATATTAAGCGTTGTAGCGAAATTTAATATGCTGGTTATCTATCGCTATCTATGATTTTTTTTAACAACCTGCACTAATAACTTATTAAAAGGGGTCAATTTACTTGTTAAAAAAATAATTATAAAACAACTTTTGTTTAACGTTTTTTTTTTACGACAGACATGCAGATATTGCGTCTTACACATGTTTACTGAAGGTCACCCATCCAATTATTAAGTGGCATTAAAATTCAAATTTTTTGCGTTATTAACAAAGTTTTTATACATTTTTTATGTACGATTACATTTTAAACAGTTCAAATTATTTATTTGGGTTTACTTCCGGTTTAGCCCCAGGTTTGCACCTTAGATATGCACCCAAAAATCAAAATCTTTAAAAGCAACGCAAAAATTACTATTATAATTATTTGTTTTTTTGTATACTTTAAATTCGTGTCTTGAGAAATTCAAAAAGAAGTTAAGGTAGGTGCAAGTTGGAAGCAAATTTCCTTGAAAGGATTGGTATTATGCCATCCAGTCTAAAGGATCCTCTGGTATTAAAGAAAATTTTTTAGGACGTTTGATGAGAAACAAAAGCAAACTTTATAAGTGCCGAATTAAAACAAAAAAAAAAACACACGTGAAATTCGCAAAAAAACCCGAAAGCAAGGTGTAAAAAAGAACTTTTGTTAAATTATTTAAAAAAAATATAATAGTACAAAATTATTTTATCTTGCAATTACTCCAACATACCATAAGAAAGATAAATTGGCACCATAAAATTTTTATTTAATTACACAAGTCCACATAATTTTTGTAACATCGATGAAAATGCCTAATTTGCGTTTTATTTAGGAAGTTATTAAAACACTTTTTCCCAGAAATTGCCTAGCACGTCCCATTTTCAAGTATCTGCTCCTATTTTATATAATGCGATCTTTGAAATCATTTTTACCTGCCTTAGGACCGGAAAGTACAACAAGACTGCAGAGGGGTTATTTTCACAGTACTGTACAAACCTTTAAGATTTTTATTCTTTTTTGCAGTTTAGTTGGTGTTAGTCTCGTTTACAGTATAGTAAATGTTTAAGTAACATCCAGCCAATAAGTTTTGTTAAATATGTGGAAGACTTATTATAAAGTTCCAAGCTAGATCTATATATGAGGAAGTCAAAAAACCCTATTTTTATATTTTATTGGGGATCAAGATAAAAGTTGGGTTCCTCATGTTTGTTGTGTGATTTGTCACGTAAATTTAGTGCAGTGGATGTATCGCAAAAAAATTATATGCAGTTTGCTGATCCCATGGTGTGGAGAGAACCTATTAACCTTGCTACTTTTGCATCACTAAAACAAAAGGGATTTCAAAGAAGCATAGAGACAAAATAGAGTATTTAAATTTGCTTCTGCGCTAAGGCCAGTTCCACATTTCCAGGACATCGTGTTTGTCAGTAATTCTAATTCTTTATCAGAATCTGATCCACAACTTTCTAAAAACACCAATTGTGACCCAACATTTTTACCAACTACCAGTGAACCTTACTTAATAACTCAGGATGAATTAAATGACTATGTACGTGACCTAGGATTTTCAAAACAAAAATCGGCACTTCTTGGTTCTAGACTTCAACAGTGAAACTTGTTAGATAAAAAAGCAAGTGTTTCACTTTACCGAAGACAGAATGTAACATTATCAAGTTTTTTTTTAATGAAAGGGTCGCTATGTGTCTATTGTGATATTGATGGTTTAATGAATGAGCTTAATATGGAACATGATCCTGCAGTCCTGCTTCATAATGGAAACCAAAACCATCTATTCCTTTACCCCATTCAGTGACAATGAAAGAAATCTATAACAACTTAGTAACCATATTAAATCGGGTTAAATATAAACAGTATCAGTGGTATATCTGTGGAAAATTAAAAGTCGTAGGTATCTTGCTAGGACTTTAAGGGGGTTTTACAAAGTATTGCTGTTTTTTGTGTTTGTAGGACAGTAGGGCAACAAAAAAACACTACAGTAAAAAGGATTGGCCTCATAGAACTTCTTTAGAACCTGGGACTTCAAAAAATAAATATGCCCCCCTTGGTAATCCAAAAAAGGTAAATGTAAATTAACATTTAAGTTCGTAGTCTGATTAGCAAAAATTAGGTTTATACCGAAGTAAAGTTAAAATATTTGTGATTGGAACAAAACCAAAATATCCTATTTAGTATATATTTCTCCACATTACCAGCAATAATTACTAAAATTGCACAACTATTTATTTGGATAAAGTCTAATTTGTCGTCAGTAATAATATATGTTATTTTTTCCGTTGATAATTTCGAATACGCTTCCAGCCTGGAATTTATTAAACTGTTTATAGGCTCGCTTGCAAGCCCTATTTTATGCCCGTTTTACTAAAGGCATAAATTTTGTTGAGCGAATTATGGAAAGAAGCTAAAATACACGTTTAATTTTAGCCATTTCGTGCCTGAAATTAAATACCAAAATTGCATTATATTTCTTTTATACAACAGTGCAAAGAATGGTCCACTTATTGTGTCAAATTACTTATATGAGTAAGCTTCGGTTTAAAAAAATGCCAAAAAAGAAATTGGGACAGAGATATAGAATATCCCTATTCCTAAATAGACCATTGTAAAAAAAGAATTGTAAAAATTTGTAAAAAAAGAAGAGTTGTTGGGTATACAGGGTGTCCCAGAAGTAATGAGACACAGAGCCACAACAGCTACCTTATGTCGAAATAATGCAATTAACGTAAACTTGCCTTATCTCAAAGTTGATAATAACTAAGATACACGGTGTCAAACTTTTAATTTTGTTTTCGTTTTTTCGTAATAATTTCTTCACTAAAAGGCATAGCGCTACAAAATTAAGGATTTGGGGGTTCTTTAAGGCGAGAAATTTAAATTCGTCCATACTTTTGATGTTGCTAGTAGAGGGCGCCAGCTATGGCCTAGCCCACTTGTTTTGGATAGCATAACTTTTTTTAAGCTTAGTACATTGACCTGTTTATTAAAAAAAAAGTTACTATAATTCCCGCTGCGTTAAAAATGTATACTTCATTAGGATCTCTAGAAGCAACTGTTTTCGAGATCAAAGTCTTCACGGGCACAAAACTCAAAAAGCCCTCTAACACCCTAAAAAAAAAATCACTCTCAAAAGTCTCAAATCCCCCGTGACCTTTAATCCTGATTTTGGGGGTTTAGAGGGCTTTTGGGTTTTGTGCGTGTGGAGACTTTTGATTAGCGTGTTGAAAACTATTACCTTGCAAAATTTGAAAACAATTAGCCGTAACCCATTTTCCATAGGAAAATTGCGGGGTCCTTTAAAGTGCCTTTATCTTAAAAATAGTTGCTCCTAGAGACCTAAATGATGTATACATTTTTGACGCAGCGGGAATTATAGAAACTTCTTTTTTAATAAATAGGTCAATATACTAAGCTTAAAAAAGTTATGCCATCTAAAACAAGTGGGGTAGGCCATAGCTGGCGCCCTCTACCAGCAACATTAAAAGTATGGACGAATTTGAATATCTCGCCTTAAAGAACCTCCAAATCCCCAATTGTCTCCACTATGTCTTTTAGTGACAAAAATTATTACGAAAGAACGAAAACAAAATTAAAAGTTTGACACCCTGTATCTTAGTTATTATCAACTTTGGGATAAGGCAGTTTACGTAAATTGGATTATTTCGACCTAAAGAATCTGCTGTTGCTCTGCGTTCCATTACTTTTGCGACACCCTGTATACATGCTTCCTCTTAAAAAGATACCAAAAGTTTTAGTGCAGCCACTTAACCAAAAAAAAAGGGGCCAACCTCGGAATAAGAAATAATAAGCTGTAAACTCGTATACACCTTCCTTTTGTTGTTCTAAAAGTTGTCTCAAAAGTCCCATAAATTCCCGCGTCTGTGCCGTAAGTTATTTAAGGTCAAAGGTCATAAAAATCAGTTTTTCGCAATTATCTCCGTTTTAAATGCTCTAGTGATGTTAACATTACAAATCTCATCTCAGAAACACAGGTTCAATCGGATTTCAAACTTTTAAAATATCCCCTAAACAGAGCTGTTACAATTACTTTTAAAAAGTAATTCAACTACAATCACCAATTACTCTTTTAAGTAGTAGTAAATTACGATTACCAATTACTAGCATGTTTGTTAAAAGTAATTTATTTATCAATTAAAACTAAAAGTAATTAAATATTTTAGCAATTACTCTATTTAAATTACTACATATATTAAACACGATACACTAAAAAAATAAAATATTTATACTAATATGCATCATATGCGCACGTCGCACTATTCAAACTGCTTTCTCGGCAAGTTCAACATTAAAGAACTCTAAACTAAAAATTTATTTTTTCTATCCCAAACATCAACAGATTTTTCCACAAAAAAAAGTATAAAAACGGTGGCGGTAAGCACTAATCGAAAATACTAAATAGGCGCGGAGGCGGCGTTCGCCGGGGTCAAAGCGGCCCGCCGTGTTTCAAGATGCTCTTTCTGGCTGGCCAAAATTCCGACAGTTTTTCCCTAAAAAAAGGTAATTAAATTTATTGTAGTAATTCAATTGTTTATTAGGTAATTGATTTAATTTCTAAATAATTCGATTACTTTATAAGTAATCCAATTTCTTTGCAAGTAATTGAATTACTTGGGATTCGTGAAAATCGATTACCAATTACGATTACAGTATCCTATTAATTGATAATCCAAATACAATTACCTTTTCCGGAAAGTAATTGAATTAAAGTAATCCAATTACTAAGAAGTAATTGAATACGATATATCAATTATTTTAATTCAATTACCGACAGCTCTGCCCCTTAATATACAATATTACCGCCCCTATTTCAGGGCGTTCCAAGTAAAAATGTGCAGTTTTCAGAATTTTTCTTTAACTTGTGACCTAAAAACTCTACAAATCATTTTAATTTCTACTGCTTTGGAAAGTGTCCCATAATTTTGATAAGTGAGTAAGTCTTCAGAAATGAAATGGGCGATTTTTAAAATCAAATATCTTAGAAACGGAAATGACGATGAAAAATTTTAAGGTACGATTTTACATAACAAGATATGAAAAAAGTTCATATTAACATAGGTCCGGAAATGCTTCCAGAGGGAGCTACAGGCCCTTGAAGATGGTGTCATAAAAGTGGTTTTTATTTAATTTATCAAGATCTATTTTAACAATACCAGAATTTACTTTTACGTATAAATAGGGTGATTGGAGGTCACTTTTTGAAAATATCAGGTGACCCATATTGCAACCAGTGGCGTGGAAACAAAAGGTTGGTTAGTTATTTAAGGTAAATTTTTTTCGCCGAGTGTATTTTCGCTATCCTTTAAATGAATTATGTTTCTTTGAACATTTTTACGTAAAAAAGGTTTCCTTGGTAGAGATCGAACGCTGTTAGAATGACACCGATACGTCACGGTCTCATATGGCAAACCCGTATAAAACCGTGACGTATCGGTGTCATTCTAACAGAGTTCGATCTCTATAAAGTCGTATAGTCTATTGTTTTCGACATAAAAATAAAAGGACGACTGCAGTGCGTAAATACAGTAACAGGCTATGTAATAAAAATAAGAAGATGCTTAAATTCTATTTTAAAATGTAGTTATACTTTTAAACCAATTACCAAAAAAAATTGAATTTACTGGTACCCACTACATTGGGTACATTTTTAAATTTAATTTTCACTTTTCAAAATTGCTGTATTTACTAGTGATGAGCGAGACCGGTCTGGGTCTTGCGGTCTTGGTCTTGGTCTTGCGCTATGACCAAGACCTGAGACCAAGACAGACGCCTTTTCGCTTGCAGCAAGACCAAGACCGGGGTATGCAAGACCAAGCCAAGACCAAGACGGGGGTGCACGATTTACGCAAGACCAAGACCGACCTGCAAGACTCTTGCACTTCTGCAACTTTTTTAAAAATATTATAATATTCAATTTTTTTATTCAATATACAGAGGTATTTCATACAGAAATGACAAAAAATGTGGCGAGAACTGCCAAAAAGGCGATTATTTAATGAGTAACAGGTTTCTTTTATAAAATAATAATTAAATAAATCAGTTATTTTATACAGTTCTTTAACAATGATTATGAATAATGAATAACATTTCAAATTCAATTTCAAAAATAATAGGATTGTGATTTAATGGTTCGACCAAGCACGATATCTCCGAAACCGTTCACGACAGGGAAAAGCTAGGGGTACAAAAGTTATAGAAGCTGAAAATAACTTTCATATTCCAAATGTTTTTTTTTTAATTAGCTAAGTGATACCATTTACAGGGTGGACCAAAATTTTCAAAATCCAGAAAAACATTATTTCTGTTCTACACTGTAAAAAGTGACACCATAAGATTGCTTCTGAAAACTAAGATATAAATGTAAAAGAGAGGAATTATTAAAAATATATTTTTCATGTCATATAGGAAAATTTTTATACAAATGGATTTTGAATACCACTTCCGGTTTTGACGTAAAAGGCACAACAATGCTAAAAGAATAATAATGACGTCATTTTTATCAAAACCGAAAATTATATTTAAAAACCATACCACGTTGACATTGTTTCTATATGACAGTTTAACAATTTTACAGCATAATATACAGGGTGCTGATTTTTTTAATGTATGTTTTGTCATAAATTTCATATTTTGGGTTAAAAGCTAAAAATAAGGTAGTTTTCTTGTGTGGCAGTGAATTCTTTGAAAAATTCTGGATAGAAGAAAAAATCACATTTTACGTCCTTTTTTTATCATTTTTTTTTTTTTCACCATGACGAACTGGTTTTGGAGATATCGAGCTTTGTCACAGTATTGAGCCACCTTGTTTATGCAGGATGTTTATAAAGTATTTGTACAAACTTTGTACGGCAAATGTTTGACTGATTAAAAAGTTCACATGAACTGAAGAGATTTTTGGATAACTTTTTTTAATCAGAAACCAATATATTAGAATATATTAGAATCATTTTCACGAAAATTTCATATCTAGTTGAAATAAAAAGTTTTATTTTTCTACTCACACAGTACATAGTTTTGTATTTCTTTTAATTTTATATGCTTCTTTAAAGAAAATTTAAATAATTTTTATCACCAAAATGTTTCTATGTGCCACTAAATGTATAAAAACAGGCTGTGTCTTAATTCAACTAAAAATTAAGCATAAATAAATAAACTCCTACATTTAAAATATGCTTTTTAATCAAATAATTCAAACGTACGTGTAAGGTTAAAATTGGCATATTTTATAATTTTAATGCAGAAAATATAATTTCCATCTGTATTTATTTTTAAGTATTAAAAATGTATATTTTATTCAATATTACTTAGTTTAAATTATTACCATCAAAAAAAGCAAGACCTGCAAGACTCTTGCAGCAAGACCAAGACCAAGACCAAGACCGGGAGGTGCAAGACCAAGACCAAGACCTTCCTTCGGCTTGCAAGACCAAGACCAAGACCAGGCTTGCAAGACCAAGACCAAGACCAAGACTAGCCCGGTCTTGGTCTTGGTCTTGCTTTGCTCATCACTAGTATTTACGCACTGCAGTGGTCCTTTTAAGTTCGTTTATCTCGAAAACCGTCGACTATACGACTTTATACCAAGGAAACCTTTTTTACGTAAAAATGTTTAAAAAAACATAATTGGTTTAAAAGGTAGGTAAAATACACTCGGCAAAAAAAATATGACCCTAAATAACTAACCACCCCTTTGTTCCCACGCCACTGGTTGCAATATTGGTAACTTGATATTTTCAAAAAGTGACCTCCAATCACTCTAATTTATACGTAATAGTTAATTCCTGTATTGTAAGTAGATCCTAATAAATTAAATAAAAACCACTTTTATGACACCATCTTTAAGGGTCTGTAGCTCACTCTGGAAGAATTTCCGGACCTATCTTAATATGAACTTTTTTTCATATCTTTTTATGTAGAATCGTACCTTAAAATTTTTCATCGTCATTTTCGGACACCCTGTTTAAGTCTTTATACCAAATATTACTTTAAATTTAGTGCATTTTTGTGATTTAATTTTAGCTTTTTAGTACATAAATTTAAACGTATATGGTAATCTCTCCTATAATTCGCTCTACACAATTTATGCTTTAACTAAAACGCGCTTAAAATACATCCCATGCTGGCCTATAAACAGTTTAATAAATTTTGCGTTAAAATATTCCTTGATACATAGATCAGCATGAAAAATAAAATATGTAATTACTGTCGACATATTTAACTTCATAGTAACAAATAGCTGCAAGTTCGGTAATTACACTATTGTTCCTGCTGAACATATAATATGTAGCACGGGTAATAATTATAACAACACTGTTTTGCAAAGTATTAAACGTGTTATGTACACTGTAAAAAAACGGTAAAATTTTAATTTAGCGGCACGATTCACAATTTATTCTTTAAAAGTAAGGACTACACTAGTGGTATGATTGATTGATGATAAATTTTCAGAAATATACACCGTGTTCAAAATTAAGTCGGCACTATTGCTAACTTTTTTATTATAAGAGATACAAGTTAGGTTAAATTAGCAAAGTTGATAACAATAACGCTAATAAAAAACAAATGAACATCAGATGTACGAGTTATTCACAAAAATATACTTTTTTAAATGCAACACCCTGTATTTGTTACGGTGATTCGAAAAAGAATGTAATTTTCTATATAACTGGTTATTTACCTTTTTTAATAAAATATAGCGGAGTTATTTCAAGTTAAATGTATTGTTCCATAACTAGACGCAGGCAGCCATGGAATTCTTAAAATTGCATTTTTTGTACAAATTATCGTAGTATGCTATGACAAAAAAAAACAAAAGATAACATGTGTATCCGCCATGATGTTTTAGTGACACTTAGTAAATCATAAGGCAACAGTTTATTTATGCTACTGTTGTTTAAAATGCTGTCATTTGGAGAAGTTTGATATGATGGAATGCTACATAATTTGCCAAAAAAAATGGCATCAGGCTTTAGAGTGAAACTATTTCCAGAAAGAAATATGCCAAACAGAAGATATTTTTTACTCCTTTATCAAAAGTTTCAATCAAACAAAAGTGTTTCTTAAGCGTAGAAATTAGAAAACCTTTATAATTAATCAACAAACAGAAATTAATGTTTTGGCATATTTAAAAATTTATCGTGAAAACTCCACAAGAGACTGTAGGTCAGATTTTGATCTATGCTAAGGAACCATTAATAAAATTAAAAAAAAAACATAATTATGTACCCCACAAATACAGACCCACACAAACTTTGTTGCCAGTTGATTACAAAAGGCGTATAAACTTTAGCCAATGGTTTGTTAATACTGCTATAGAAAATCCAAACTTTTTACGATTAATTCTTTGAAGCAATGGTACTAACTTTAGTAATAGAGGCATGTTTAACCGAAGGAACCAACATTATTGGAGCATCGCAATCTTCTGCGCCATCATCCTTTCAATCCACAAAGATGTTTTTGCTTAAACGTATGGTGCTGCCTCATTGTATCAAAAATTGTTGGACCTGTGTTTTATATAGGATCTTTAACAGGCAAACAATATCTGAATTTACTAAGAAATGTGTTAAAGGACTTTTTGGACAATAGCCATTATTAGCATAATGTATTTTATTAATGTTACTTAGTTACGCGTTATTATTAAAAAAACTGAAACAACGATGTTTATTATTTACTCAAGTAATTAGAAGGTTTGACAAATTATATCCTTTATGGCGGACTTTATTTAAATTTGGTTTCTGACATGGCGTACTACAACATAATTTGTACAAATAATACGATTTTAAGAATTCCATTGCTGCCTGCGTCCTGTTACGGAAAATGCATTTAAATTGAAATAACTCTGCTATTTATCATCTCAGAAAAAAAAATGTTAATAACTAATTGTATAGAAAATTACATTCTCTATCGTATTAACGCAACAAATACAGGGAGTTGCATTTAAAAAAACTATATTTTTGTGAATAACTCGTAAATCTGATGTTCATTTGTTTTTCTATTATCGTCATTGTGATCAGCGTAAAAATGTACACAACTTTACTAATTTAAACTAACTTGTATCTCGAATAATAAAATAGTTAGCAATAGTGCCGACTTAATTTTGAACACGGTGTATATTTAGTAAATATTTTCGGAAATATATTAGGAAACCTTAGAAATATATGGGACTATTGGAACAGAAAAATAAAACCTACAAAACTCAAACAACTGAACATTTAATTAAAGTTTATCATAAGTAATACCGTAAGTGCTCAGATTTGGCCGGATATTTTTTGGATGGTTTCAAATAGTACTTGCTGTTGAAAATTTAACGAAACCTGTTTTTACAAAATTCGAGAGCAAAGCTCAAGTGATTTTAAGAAACTGGTTAACTTAAATTTCTGAAAGCAAGTAATCTAAGCCATGCTTTACTGCACTGTGCAAAAAAACAGCAGGAAGGTTTATAAAAACATGCGAAATTGCATAATAACAGACAGTCAGGTGTCACTAAGGGCACTACTAAACCCCAAGGTAACGTCCAAGCTGACCTGGAAATGCAAAAAAGGACTGGAAGTCCTGGGAGAACGCAACAGGGTAACTCTCCTGTGGATACCAGGACATTTGAGAACTGAAGGCAATGAAAAAGCGGATGAGCTAGCGAGACATGGATCATCCACAACATATTTTGGACCAGAACCTGCCCTTGGAGTGACCAAAACCACAGCACGAGGGCAAACCAGGAAATGGATCGGAAACATACACGAAGAATATTGGGAAAACCTCAGTAGAATAAGACATGGAAAAAGCTTCATAAGGGGCCAATCCAAAAGAACAAAAAAAGAACTACTCAGACAATGTAGGAAAAGACTTCGCATAACAGTAGGGTTGCTAACGGAGCACGATAACCTAAGAGGGCACCTACACAAGATAGGCTTATACAATGGGGACCCAAGCAAGAATGTGCGACAAGGGAGAAGAGACAGCCTAGGTGAAGCGTTGAATCACAAAAGACAGGCACTATTTGGATAACCGAAAATAAGCCCACAGAAATATATCAACCAACCAGTCTTGGGGTTATACAGACTTGTAGAAGGAACAAGACTAATGGGAGGATTGGTATAAAAGATAATGGGAGATTAGGCACAAAAAGCCCAAGAGGTTGCGATGTCTCCGGTAGTGAATCAAGACGGCTCCCAGGAAGAAGAAGAAGAAGAAGAAACCAGGCAAATAATATCCGGCTCAAAATCTAAGCACGAATGGTACTGAGCTACTGAGATAGCAATTGCATTTTATTATGAAATTTGTAGCCAGTAACATTTTTTTCCTTTTATCCGATGGAAAATTTTGATTTTTGTCATTTTAAATGGGGTTATTTAAACATAAGTGGAAATTTCATCGGAAAATTAAAACGCAACATACGTTAACCTAAATAAAATTTTAAGTATTAAAATTACAAAGAAAACAGTAATTTTTCCAAAAAAAGTTATTACACACAAACACCAGACACAATTTGAGTAACTTGATCAAAAGGCATATCTGTATCGATGTTATCAACGCCTTCAATTTTATGTTCGGCATAAATGCTTTTTTTAAAGGAAAACAAGTCAACTTCTTCTAAAGTAAGTACTAGTCAACAAGCAATAATCGGTAAAGCCCCGAGCTCCAGACTTTAATTATTATTATTCATAATCGTACTAACATACGTAATTTTCCGGAAATTATTTTTCTAGTGTAAAATTTTCAATATTTCCAGGGAGATATTTTAACTAAAAATATTTCCATTAGAAACACTCAATCTTTAATAATTTTAAACGCCAAGTATTAAATATTTTGGTTTTGTAAAAACAAATTTACTTTAAAAAATTAAAAATAATATATTATAGACATAAAATTAATTTTAAAAATAATACAAGTAAAGGTTGTAAAATCATGTACCACGTAACATTTGGTTGTAGCATTTAAACGGTACATCTTGGAACAAAATGGCTGGCATGTCACTATTTTTTATTTAATAGATACTGATAATTTCCGGTTTGCCGAAAATTAAAAAAAATCCAATCCGTTCTATCAAAACCACATGTTTTATGTTTTTGAGTAGATCATAAAAAATTAAGAGAGATACGCAAAACATTTTTTTTCAAGATGTTTCCTTTAGACGATAGAGTCTGAAAAACTGTAAAAAATGTTACTTTTTAATTAATATTATCCCGGAAATAAGACTTTGCCATAGGGTGTGCCATGTGATTAAAATGGTTTATATAGAATCCAAAACTATAATAAAATATCTAAAAATGGTATCAGTCCTCGTATCCTACTTAAAAAAAATACGAAATACAAAATAAGAAATTGCCAGATCCAAGCAATTTTCCAAAAAATGTCTTTGATTTACAAAATTTATTCTTAACTATAGACTCACGTGGACTAGAAAAATCAGACCAAGTTTGTGTTTTGTTTGGGTTAAAAGTTGTGTAAATAGCCCATGTTTCTACCAAGAGTTAATGACTATAGTATGATAAACCGAAGGACTTTTCTTTGTGACCTTTTTTTAAAAACAAAGTTTTGGCACTAAACACAACTGAAGGGGGCAAAATTGCACTGTTAACATCGCGTTCAAGAAATGATATGCCTAGTCCAAAATTGGATTTATTGAGAAAAAGGTCAGATTTTAATTTTGAAAAAAATTGAAAACTAATTTAATGTATATATGCAACTCGAATATTCAATGATATATGTCCAGTAACAAATGTAATACTATTTAATAAAATCTAACCATATAATCAATTACCTTGTGCAAACCAATGACACTGACATCAAGCAAAATCTTTTCGCAAAACGCTTACACACAAAATTTATGTATATTTTTATTTTTTTATATTAGTTTATTTTAAAAGTTTTTAAATTTTCTCTAATTTTTTTCTTAAACCACGATAATAACTTACTAATTTTTTATTGCAGAGGCGGAAAATTAAAAAAAAACTTTTTTCCGTTTTAATATGTAAACAACATAAATCGACATTTTTTAAAGGCAAACAAAATAAGACGATAAATACATATTATTCTACGAAGCTTAGTTTTATAAGCGCAGATAAAGAATTGGTAATGTAAAGAATTTATTTTACAAATTGGATACTTTATAAAATGTTTAGTAGGGTAAACATAAATATAAAAATATCTTTATACATTCTCGTTTATAGTATGGGCCAATTTTATTTTTATTTCCTTTTTTCTCACTTAAGGGACATATGGTATAAAAATGCAGCACTCAAAATTACATTTTCTCCCAGCTGGCCGACAGTAAGTATTTCTCTCATCCCTTCGTCTCTCTATTATTCCGTTTTCAACTTGGATTTTCTAGGATTGCTCCCTGTGGTCCCCTTATAGCAGATACTATAAATATTGATACAGTTTTTACTGACCTTTAACGAAAATATATATGAAACGGTTTATTTTTTGCCCCCTTGGAATATAACACGTCTGTCTAAAAGTTGTACAAGGTGAATTCCAATAAATATTTTTGGCTGGTCGTGCGATAAAACTATTTGGTCAACCAAAATTAAAAATTTTTAAAAAAAAATTTAAATTACTAGTCTAACAAAAATGTGTTTCCTGCAAAATAGTTAAGGTTCGAAAAATGAGCATACTCATTTAAAGCGGTCAAAAACTAGAAATTTTAAGGTTTTCTGCAAAAAAAAAATTGCAATTTTTTAAAAAAAAAAAAAAAACCTTTTGATTTTGAAATAATAAAACCATAAGAGATAGCGGAAAATGTAAAAATCCTGAAAAAAAGGGAAAATTTCCCAAAAAAATCTAAAACCCGGAACTTACTCCATTATTTATAATTTTTAAATTTTAAATTTAAAATTAGCCTCCGCGCGACTTTTGGTTTGCGTTTGGGGTCAAAACCGAGGCGTTACACAAAAATTCTTTAAGGTTAAATATTAATTGAAAAAAAGTAAAAAAATTATGTTATTCAAAAATTTATTCCGTTAAAATTTAATTAAATTTTTTTTTAAAAGTTAAACAATTTTAATTAAAAAATTGTTTTAAAATTTGTTTTTTGAATTAAAAAAAAAAAATTTTAAAATTTTTTTTGGGGTTTTTTTATATACATACTTAACAAGATCAGCCATATAAGGAAAAACCTTTGTTTATAATAATTTTAAAATTTCAAAAAAAAAAAAAAATTTAATTAATTTTTAAAGGTAAAAATTTTTAAAACCCAAAATTCTTATCTTTTATTTTTTTAAATAAAAAAGGGGGCTTAAAAAAAGAAAAATTTTACAATTTTTAAAAAAAAAATGTACAATAAAGACAAATTTCGAAACAATTTTGTTTATTAACAATTGTCTAATTTTAAAAATTAAACTTAAGTTATTTTTTTAAGGGGAAATTTTAATTTTAAAGTTTTAAAAAACCCCCTTTTTTTTTTTTTTAATTTTATATTTCTTAAAAAAAAA
The DNA here is from genome assembly GCA_019359885.1 of Listronotus oregonensis. Lineage (NCBI taxonomy): Eukaryota > Metazoa > Arthropoda > Insecta > Coleoptera > Curculionidae > Listronotus > Listronotus oregonensis. The sequence goes on from JAHBCN010002294.1 coordinate 85,251, forward strand.
TTTAGTGAAACGTATTTTTTTTTGACTCGAACCCAAAAAATGTCCTAAAGGCCCCTTTTGGGGCAAATTTAAAAAATTAAAAAAAAATGGAGATTATTTTAATGGGGGGACTTTTTTGGAAATTTTCTCCCCCAAATTTTTTTTGCAATTTCCGTTATCTTGGGTTTTAAGTTATAATCAAAAATAAAAGGGCTTTTTTTTTTTTTGTTTAAAAAAATTAAAAAAATTTTTTTAAAAACTAAATCCCCCATTATTCAAATTTTTTTTGCAAACCCCCAGTTTAAAAAAACCCAAACCCAATAAAAATTCGAAGAGATTGGTATTTTGTTCGCGCTTCGCTGTTTGAACTCTCGATTTCAGTTTTGACCCTTTTCCCGAGCTTCTACCCCACCACTACCTCCCTCGCGCCACGAAATATCATCACTTTAAACACATTTTTTAACAATAAAAAAAAAAATTTACAATTTTTATTATGCGCTATATCAAATAAAAACACCCCAAAAAAAGGTTTCTACTGTAGTAAAGCTTTTTTTTTAAAAATTTTTTTTTTTTAAAGTCAGTTTTGTATTTCAAAAAAAAAATTTTTAACTTATCAGGGGCACCCCCAACCCCCAATTGAATTTTAAAAAAAAAAATCCTTTTTTTCAAGGCTCAAAGAAAGGACTGATTTTTTTTTTTTTTATTACGTTGATTTAAATTAGTAAAAAAAGTTTGAAAAAGCAAAAGACAGTTAGTAAGCCCAAAAAAATTTAAAAAAAAAAGATATCCCCAATAAATTGGGGCCCCAAAAAAATCAGTAAAACAAAATTTTTAAAAGAACAAATTATCCGATCTGCTTTAGAACCTCTCATTTAATTTAAATTAAAAATTTTTTTTTAATGATGAAATCAAAAAAAAAAATTTTGCAATAATTATCAACTTTAAAAAAAGGGTTTTTGTTTTTTTTATTTTTATAATCAAATTGCCCAAAAAAAATTTTTAAAAGGGGCTCAAATTAAATTTTTTTTTTAAACCTAAAAAAACATTTTAACTATCCCTAAAAAATTAAAAAGGCCTTGCAGAACAAAAACACTTTTTTAAATTTTTTTAACCCTCCCCCCCCCCCCCCTCACTTTTTTTTTAAAGTCTTAAACTTTAGTTTTATTCGGGGAATCACCCTCTCTTTTTAACTGTTTTTAAATTAACGTCATAAACGGCCTTCTTTTTCCTGAGACTGGACCAAAATTAAAAAATAAATGAACATTGAAAACTTTTTTCCAAAACAGCTTTTTAGCGGTTTTTATTCCTAAATTATAGTATAATTTTTTTGTAAAACCCAAAAAAAAAGGTTAAATAAGTAAATTCTTCCCATAAATTTTTACTTTTTTTTTTTTATCGGATATAACAAACACATTTTATTTTTTGTCGAAAACAAGAAGCATAAAGTGGCTACGTAACACTTGAGATGGTTCCCAAATGATATTAACTGAAAGGAAATTTTTTTAGTCCCCTTTTTTATTTTCCTTTCCCTTTAAATTGAAGTGCGTGAAAAAAAATTAAATGCTTTTTTTAGAGCGGGGTTTTTGGGTTCTTTTCCTTCTAAAGAATTTTTTTTAAACAAAAGATGATTTAAAACTAGGTTGGTAAAAATAAAAAAAAAATTGGTTTAAAACAAATGAAAAATATTTGAGGCCAGTTTAAATTTAAAAAACGAAAACAAAAAAATAGTAAATTTTTTAATTTAAATTCATTTTTTTTAAATTAATTATAAATGGACTCATAGATATTTAGATAGATAATATAATATAGATAGATAATATAATATAGTTATAACTATAGTTTAAAAATAAATTATATTTTATCTAAAAATGTGTGTTAAATTAAAATTTTAGGGCACATAGTAGGTAGTTACGTATCTTAGAAACAAGAAGGGTATGTTGGGTTTTTGGGTTAATTTAAAAAAAAAAAAATTGCACAACTTGGTTATTTAGATCTGTTTTTTAAAAGGCCAATTTTTGGATAGAAACTTTTTTTTTTTACATCCCTTTTTTTTTTTGGGTTTTTTTTTTTTCATACATTTTTTTTTTAAGACCGGAGGTGAAACCCCTTTTTAAAAACTTTAATCTACCCGGAAAAAGGCTTTTCCAATATAACGATATGATTTTAAAATTAAATAACATTTAGGGTTTTATATAGCACGTCTTTTAAATGTCCAACTCTTTTTTTTTTAAAACCCCCCGGGTAATTCACGAATCAATAGGCTTTTTTCTTATTTTTTTTTAAAAGCTTTTAAAAAAACCCATAAAAAAAAAGGGGCCAAAAAAATTTTTTTCCCAAAAGGGGGCCCCGGGAAAATAAAAATCTTTTTTAAGTTTAATTTTTTGTAGGGTGACGTGGGGGCCCCCTAAATTTTCTATTTTGAATTTCTGTTTTTTTCCCCCAGCTTTTTGTTTTCGAACCGTTCATCAAATTCTTTATCCCCAACATCAAAAAATTGGGCTTTTCCCCAAACAGACTTACCCCTGTTAATTTGATTGGTTAGGGGGGTGGCGGGCTATTTAAACTACAATGATAATTAAACCTTAAAAAAAAAAAAAGGGGGTTTGTTTTTCCCCGGGGATTTGCAGCTTTTTAAAATTTTTTTCGATTTTTTTTTTTCCCCAAATTTTCAATATCAATTGGTAAAAAAACCCCTTTTTTTTGGGAAATTTTTAAACGAAAATCGGGCTTCCCAAAAATTTTCAGCGTTCAAGGGGTTAATCTTTAAAAAAACTGGGGTTTTTTGGGGCCCCGGGCAAAAAACCTTAATTTTTAAAAAAACCCCCCAAAAAAATGATCAAAACGAGTCAAATCACAGTTTTTTGGGGGCCGACCTTTTTTCCTTTTTTAAAAAAATTTTCCCCTTTTACCAAACTTTTTCTGTAATATGGCGACAGTTTCAGGAGCAGTATGACATGTAGCGCCTCTTGCGGGGAAACCCCATATCTTCTAAATAATCGCCCCCCAAAATTTTGGGCCCTGAAAATTTGTCAACATCTGTCGATATCGTTCAACCTCATTTTAAAAAAAAAAAGGTCTGATACCACCTTTTATAAACCACACCATACAGTTTGGGGGACGTTTAAGTCTTCTAAACTCAGCAACAAATTCGCGGCGCGGAGGTTGTCCAGTGGCTTAAGTTCTTGGGTTAAAAAAATTTTTTTTTACGGGTGAAAATTTTAAAATTTTTTTTGAAAAATTTCCCCAATTTTTTTTTCTAAGTCCCTCGGGGCACGACAAAATTAAAATTTGGATCTTCTGCAACACTATCTCTTACAGCAGCAACATTCTCAACAGTTCTGGTTTCGGCTCTTGGGGGGTTTTTACATGGGGGGGGAGTAAAATAACTTTTAAATTTCTCAACGATGCGACGAATGGCATGCAAAAAAGGGCGATTATTCAGACCAAATTTTCCCAAAAAAGAAACGCAAAAAGTGTTCACAAAAGAAAAAGGGCAATTTTAAAAAAATTTTTTTGGACAATAACCAGACGGTCTTAAGGGCAGTATTTAGACATAATAAATTGTTAGAGTGTACTAAACATAAATAACAAACTAGTGAAAGTATAACATTATCATGGTTACTACATCATTACAAAATCACATCATTCTTATTGGAAAACCCTTTACTTTGGAGATGTAAAAAATTTTGGCGATTATTCGTTTTGTTTAATTAATATTATAAATAATTTAAAAGTTGGATAAAAAAAAAAATTTAAAAAAAACCCCAAAAAACCCCCTTTTTAAAACTGAACAAAAAAAAAAAAAAAAATTTTTAAGTATAAAGGGTTGTGTTAAAAATTTATAGAAAGCCCCAAAAACCAACTTTTGACTAATTAACTTGGTATTTGGATTAAAAAAAAAATATGTTCTAAAACTAAATTAGTAAATAATAAATAAAAACCGTGAGGTCTTGATAATAAATGATACATTTTTTTACCAATAACCCAAATACAATTAGAGTTATTATAAAAAAAAATAGTAAATTACATCCATGCTTTTTTTTAAAAAAAAACAAAAAATTTTTAAAAAAAAATTATCACCAAAATAAAATTTATAAATTTCCCCTTTTTCCCCTTTTTTTCTAAAACATTCCTTTGCTATACCTCAATGTCTTATTTTTAAGATGTTCATTTTGGGGAAAATTTTTCCCCCTTAACTTCGTGAATTTGAAAATGTATTTTCAGAGTTTGGTTTAAGACATAAAAAATTGTGATATTAAATTAAATTCCTTTTTTAAAAAAATCTTTTAGTAAAATTTAAAGGTCTTGGCATAAGAGATACATTCACCCTGTCTATTTCTCCCTTTTTTTTTTTTAATCATTGACTTATCAAATTTTTTCTAAAATTTTACCTTCCTATATTCTTCGACAGTAAATAATGATTTCAAATTGTTTTTAAGATGGTTATCTATTTGCCCCAAAAATTTTAAAAAAAAACCACAAAAATCAGCAAAAAAAAAAAATTTTTTTTTTTTTTTATTTGCCAAGCTCGTCACAAAAATTTTCAATCTTTTCCAACAAGTGAAGATAAGGCCCTCTACTTGCTCTTTAGGCCCCTGAAAATAATGCTTGGATTAACGCACTTTCATCTTCGTCTTTGGGAAATTTGTTAGATAACAAATATATTTCCATTGCTTTTAGACTTGGTCTGCCTGTGCGTGGACAGCACACCTGCGGCGAAAATGCTAATATTTATGGCCTATATGGGTTAAGCTGCAAAAAAGCACAGAGCGTTCTTCTAGGCAAGTCAGATAAATCACATTATCAAAGAGCTCTGGTTTCAGTTGAAAATCCTTTTGTTTAGAGTCTCTTGGGTTTGCAGAAGTAAGAATACTTATAGATGGGATACCCTGGAAATATAAAAAACAATTACTTTGGGACGCTACTTTTGGATACACTTGCAAAATCCTATCTGGATAAAACTTTTAATCTAGTAGGTGCGGCTGCCCGTTTGCCGAGAATAAAAAATTTTTAAAAAAAAAAGAAAACCGCTTTATTTTAATTCTTTTTTGGGGGTTAAACTTTTTTTTCCTTTGGGTGATGGCTAAGGGGTTAATAAATGAAATTTGCAAAAAAATTCCATTCAAAAAAACTCAAAGTTTTTTTCCCCAAAAAAATTTGGGTTTTGCTGTGCAGCGTGGTAAAAACATCGGGACTAAGTACAATCCAGGAAGATCTAGGACTTGATGAAGTTTTTAAATTTTTTTTAAAAATATATTTAGTTAACTCTAGAATATTGTTATTTGGTATTTATAACATAATATATTTTAACTAAATTATTATGTTAAAAAACCCTTTTTTTTTATTTGAAACTTATTTCAAATTGATTCCCCCATAATTCAATTTTTGGGTTTTTTCCCCTATTACTGTAACAAAAACCCCCAAAATACTTAAAAATTTTTTTTCCCCACTTTTTGGTTCGGTTTGCAAAAAAAGGGTTTTTTTTTGGGTTTTTTTCAAACTATTATTTTTTTTTTTTCTATTTTTTTAAAAAAAATCAAAAGTAACCCAAAAAAAAAGGGGCATCGATTTCTAGTATATCTATGTAAAAAAAATTTTTTTAGGGCCGACGGATCATGGAAAATTTAATATGGAAAAAAAAACCCCATAAATAACTCGACTTTAAATTTTTTTTCTCCAAAAATAATTCTTTTGTTGCCATTCCCCTAATTCTTGTAGGAAAGTTTTTTGCTATTTTGGCCTTCGAATGCGCAAGTATTTTTTTTTTTTTGACAAAGTTTTTTTTTTTCTTCTTTTTATTCTAATAATCCTAGTTAGGACATTAAAACTTTTTAAAAATTAATTTTTTCCCCATCGGCTCTTAACCCTTGTACAACTTCTCAAGTTAATCAGACTTCTTGAAATAGGTGAAATTTACGTTAAAAAAGATTCCGTTACATACAGAACAGGTCAAGCTAATAAAAGCGTAGTAACAAAATACTAAGAAATTTTACTTTTAAAATATTTAAATAGTTCTAGTCATATAAAAAATTTTTTTGCAGCTCTTCGTAAAATTTTACGCCGGGGGTTAAAAAAATAGCTTTTTCCCTCTTTGGTACCAAAATAACTATTTCAAAATTTTTAAACCAATTCCCCCCTGTATAGGTTGTTAACTTCATATATTTTTTTTGACATTTACCCTTTTTATTGCCACTTTCAGTATTTTAAACTCTATATAGGCTTCGGCTTTCAAAAATTTTGGGTATTACTTTATCTGATTAATTTTTTTTAAAAAAGGGTTTTGGGGAAAACAGATTGTCAATATCCCCCCTTTTCCCATAAATCCTTGCAAGAGTTAAGGATTTGAAAATATACCTAAAATTTAAAACTTTATATAATTTTTTAGTCAAGTAATTCTTATGTTTTTTCACTTTAGAAATATTATACCTAATGAAAAAAAGTAAAAAGAATTGCGGATTAAGAAACAAATAAAAAAGTAATAAAAAATAATCAAAGTTTTCATGTTTATTCGTTTTTTTTTAAAAAAACCCCAAAAAAGGGGAAAAAGAAATTCAGTTTTAAAACATTAAAAATATCTGACATCTATAATTTTTTTTAAATATAAAAAAAATATATTTAAAAACGCAATAGTTTCCATTTAGATAGCAGAATATTAGTAGAACAAGATAGGACCTACTAATTTGTTTTTACAAAGGGGTCCCGAAAATAAAAAATCATACGACTGACACCTGACTTCAAAATAGAAAGAGGTTTTACTAAATTTATTGAACAATGTGCATTTTTTAATTTTTTAAAGTTCTTGTAGCAGTGACCGGCTATGTTTAGAAAAAAATTGGGGTTTTTCATTATTTTAAAGTTTTTAACTCTTTTCGAACCCCTATACAGTGTGTCCCAAATTGGTGGGGAATGTATGGGGAATTTTAAAAAATAGATGAAAATCGGTTAAAGGGGAAAAAAATTTTTTGGGCAATTATGTAAGTAAGCTAATCCCGTTTACTACATGGTTTTATCTTTTTAAAATTTTTTTAGAAATTTTGAAAAAACCTAAAACATGCTTTTTTGAAAATGGGTTATTTTTTTTATAAGTGAAAATTTTTTTAAATCTGTAAAAACTTTTTTTTAAAACAACTTTTTTTGTAGAATATGACCGAGTAGTAAATTTTTTTTTTTTCTACTTTTGGGGGTTTTTTTTAATCATCATCAATTTTATTTTTTCATATGGACGCCATATTGGTTTTTACGCAGCAAAATAGTGTTTTTTTCTGATTTAAAAAAAGTATAACATGTTATAATTTAAGAGTTTATAACCTCATTTATTTCAAAAAAACAAATATTTTCTCAGTTGGCCTTGTTTCCCCCGAACGTCATTTTTTTTTGTAAACAATAAAATATTAGTAATTGGCAAAAAAAATTTTTGCTGAACAGATATTTTAAAAAAAATGGGTTTCGCGAACATAGCTATAACGTTAATACCGTGTTACAACAAAACTCCCCTAACAAGTTAATTGAAACAAATTTTAAAAAAAAACAATGGTGGGGGAAAAAATATTCCCCCCCAAAATTAAGATGTAAAATAACGACCTAAAATTTAAAATATTGTCCATATTTCTCAACATATTAACGATATTTTTTTAAATAGTCCCAACTACCCTATAAATGGTTGACTTAGGTATGTGAAATTCTCTATCAACATTCCTGGCTGTAGATGTTGGGTTTTTTTTAAAAAAAATTTGGGTTTAAATTCTTGGTCGTGGTTTGTTAAAACTTCGAATTTAAAAATTTTTTAAACCCGTTTTTTGAAAGTATGTTAGTTTAGGATGCTGCCTTGCAGGAAAATTGTCGAAATACGTTTGCGCAGCTATATTAACATTTCTATTGCTTTGGAAATAACGTTGCAAAATATCAAGTATTTATTTAAATAGCTAACCATTTCACAAAGTTGAAAAAATTTTAATAACTTTTTTTAATAACTTGATAATGACGCTAGATGACATTCGCCGGAATCAAGGGCCAACTGAGGGAAAAAATTGTTTTTTTTAAGTGGGTGGGGTTATAAACTCCCAAACTATAACATGTTTAACATTTTTGAAATAGGAATAAAAAGCACTATTTGGCTGCAAAAAAAACCCAAAATGGGCCCCTATAAAAAATTTAAAATTGATGATTATTCATCAACTTTACTTTTTTATATGGGCGCCCTTTTCTTGTAACACGTTTTAGCTATGTTCGCGGGCCCCTTTCTGTAAAATATCTGTTCAGCTAATCTATTTTGCCAATTACTAATATTTTATTGTTTACAAAAAAAAGACTTCGCCGGAATCAAGGCCAAAAATGAGAAAATATTTGTTTTTTTTCGAAATAACTGAGTTTATAAACTCTTAAATTATAACATGTTATACATTGTTGAAATTAAAATAAAAAACACTATTTGGCTGCGTAAAAATCCCAAAATGGCGTCCATAGAAAAAATAAAGTTGATGATGATTCAAAAACCCGAAACGCAGAAAATAAAAAAAATTTACTACTCGGTCATATTCTACAAAAAAAATTTCTTTGAAGAAGTTTTTTCAGATTTTAAAAAATTTTTTCTTATAAAAAAAAATGGGGTTTTAAAATCATGTTTTAGGTTTTTTAAAATTTCTCAAAAACTAAATAGATAAAACTGTGTAGTAAACGGGATTATTATTTACATAATTGTCCCAAAAATTTCCCCCTTTAACCGATTTTCTATCTATCGTGGTTTCCAAAAGGGCCCCATACATTCCCCACCAATTTAAGGGCCCCTGTATACGTATCTCGAAAACCGCTAAGTTTATTAAAATTAATTCAGGGGGTACCTTTTTTACATAAAACTAAGCAGAAAATAAATTTTAAATTATTATTATTAGTAATATTTAAATACTTATGACGAGATAATTGTAAAAATAAATAATACAATTGACCGATATATAGTAATAACGAAAGTTTATCATTGAAAAGTGTATTTTTTGTCAATGTTCTTTTTATCAAGTTTTATTTAAAAACGAAAAACCTGATAACCTTTTTATC